>APFE030564514.1:1294-50302 GCA_000404065.3 Pinus taeda | reverse complement strand
CTCACCTAGTTTTATATTAATACCCATTAATATTTTTATTTTCCCAAGTGTAGACTTAGGAATCCATTAAAAATATTAATTATTTTAATATCTTTCTAACCGGATGGAATTTCCCTAAACCATTTCTAGGTCTTGGAGATCTCATGTGCTTTAGCCTCTCCACCAATTTTCATGGCTAGAGCACATCTGATGCTACCCCAAATCAACATCGGGGACAAGTTGCAGGCACGACAGACTGTGGTACATTGGGTCGGGTCATGCGGAGGTCTGTCAAGCAGACAGGTTGCAAACCCATAGTACGCAAAAGTGACACGAGAATGCGACGGGCGCGGGTCGGGACGTGTTGAGTTGTCGATGGGCGAACACGAACCTGTGAACAATGCTACGTGCAGACACGTTATGACAAAGGATTGGTGCATGGCATGGTAGGGCGTGCAAATGGGCAGCCAAACGATGAAACATGCTGATGCGACAGTTGAATTGCGAAAGGTCGGTGGGTACGGTAGGGCATGCACGACAGGCAGGCAATTTGCAGGATTGTGTGAAGGCAAAGAAACTTGGGGTTTCTTCAGGATCTGTGTGGGCAAAAGGCAGTTGGGTTGCTGCAAGATTGTGACACAGCACTTCGTACATTTGTGCAAACCAAGGAAGTTAGTAGCACACTATTGTAAACTTGTAATTGTAAGATATTGTACATTACTATTATATATTGTATTGGACAGACTTTACGGGAGTTGCCCCTCCCAGGTATAAGTGCGTATACTTGTATGGTTTATGATTTCCGCTACATAATGATAATAAATTGTAATTGAAGTAAATGTTATTCTGTTGCATTGTTAACACTTGATGAATTGGAAAATTGGCTTAGGCGTAGTCCATACACTCTAGTATTGGTGAAAAGAAAAAGTGTAGTGGTGTTGCACCTGCTATACATGGCTGAAAGACTACCACAGGTATAGGGTTGTGACACATAGCATGGCTACGAGTAAGTTGAGAAAACCCATGATGATGATGGTGGTAATGTAAAGGGAGTTAAAGGCACAAGTACAAGTACAAGTATGAAGATATGATGGTTGAATGAACCATGTACACGAAGGACATCCTAGTCAACCAATGGTTGTAGTGGCTAGTGGCCCATGCATTCCAATGGATGGTTGTTTCTTTATATGGACGTCAACATTTTTGGTAATGATTGTAAATGCCAAGTTGGACCACAAATGGACTTCGCTGATCGAGATTAAAACAAATATTCATTAAGAGGGAGTGTTAGAGTTATATCTCCTACTTGTTTTAGGTGTGATGCTTTCTAAGGAGTTTGTTCCTAGTCTTTAGGGGTCATTAGATCTAGTTAGGTTGATAGATATTCTCCATTAACTAGATTACTATATTGGTGTGAGGTTGAGAGATTTGCTCAACTAATTGATTGTGTGACAAGATAGTTTATCTATCTTAAAAAATCATTCATGTATTTATATTATAACATTATTTAAACAATACAAGTTTGCTTATGCAATTTTAATTTATTATTGTGATAAATTATTTATATCTGTAATTAAGCAATGTCGCTTATATGGTCCACATATAGCAGATGTGAATGGGCATGTTTCTATTCTTAATGGAAACCAGCATGTGCCATACAATACATGAATCCTCAAAAGTTTAAAACAATTTACAAAATGGCCCTTTCAATATGTATAATTTAAAAATGATGCCAAAATTTCTGAACAGACAACAAAATCAAACTCAATTATGATTGCTTAGCAGCCTATCACATTTACATTGCATCAAACATACATATGAACAAAAAAATTTGAAGTACCTGAAGCTTCATCCAGGCAAAGAATTCAGCGGCAGGCCTCCAGCCTCGCTGCTCCTTCAACACAACGCACATATCTCTAAACGAAAGCCGTTCGTTATACGCCTTAAGAACATGGCGGATATTGTAAGACCCCGGCGGCTTCGAGTCCAATTTGCGCACAGTTCTGATAGCCGCCGCCACGTGCCTCTGATACTTGTATCTATGGCGGTCGCCTGTCAAAAATTGGGGTATTTGATATGGCGTGAGTTTGCTCGAATTCCAGTTGGGGCTTCTGGTCTCGCTGCCCTGGTTTTTCCACAGCTGGCTCACGCGCCTGCCTTTGTCTTCTATCAAATGCCGTGCATTTTCGTCTGAAAGAGATCTCCACCGTTTCCACTTCTCGTTCTCTTTCCTGTCGATGGGTTTCCTTTCCTGTTCTGGCAATTCACACCTCAATTTCTGCTTCTTCTTTGTCTTCTCCTTCTGATCATGTGTAACTAATTTTAGCTGAGAATTGTGGGGTGACGAGGGATTTTCAAGCACAGAGTATGAGAAGAAGCTGCTCTTGAAGCTCACTGCCACTGGCATTGTCATACTCGTAATATTTTGTTTTGCTTCTCTGCTAATTCTTCTTTTTATTAAGCTACCTGACCAAATTACTCCAACAGAACATCATCCACTAGACCAGTCTTCGTACGAACATTTAAATATCCTACGGGATTAGGGGAGTTTCGTGCTATATTTCAAATTTTACGCTGGACAAACATTGGTTCAGGAAAATTCCATACTCTATCCATTCCTACATACAGATTATAAGCCCACGTAGAACACGTTTTACTTTAAAGCGAATTTTTGGGCGGAACCACAAGTTTCTGGTTGGTTCCACAACATCATTCGAATTACGTGTTTGATGGAATATTTGAGTTTTAAAAAAATTACATGTGATGAGTAGCAAATTACGTGTTTGATGGATTATTTGATTTAAAAAAAAATATGTGTTATAAGTAGGGATGTTACTATTTTGTGATGATTTTAATAAATTGTTTTTTTCATTAAAATGACTTTTTACATTTATAGATTCAAAATTTTAAAAGCCTATTGTTTATAATGCGATTTTTAAAACAGTTGTCTATAATGCAATTTTTTCAAAGACTTTCAGGTAGGTTTTTCTTTCCGGTCAAAATCAGGCAACAATTTATTCGAATCACAAGTTTGATAGCTAGTTTCTGCACAATCAAAGCATCCCAGGGGTTTTTCAGGGTGCTGAATCCAAATATGCAGTTAAAAAACCATTTTAACTACAACAAATCAAGATTTAACCTCAATTTCTTCCACCGAATTTCGTCACCGAAATTTCCAAAAAATCGCATTATAAACAACTCCAATTTTAATAGCTTCTACAAAATTTAAATTTATTTAAAACATAAATTTAACTCAAAACATCGATAAAATTCGTAGACAGAAGAAGCAAGATGAAATACATTTGATCTTGATTGTTTAGCGTGTATTTTCTTTTCTTTTTTAATAAATTTTCAAATAATCGTTAAAGTTAGGCGAATTACATTGTTATAGAAGTCTTTTTTCTCGGGCGAACTAGTTTATTTTATTTTTAAATAAATGTCGTTTATATTCTCAAATTTGTTGTGAGATAAACATATTTAAATTTTGAAATACATTAAAATAAGAAAAAATAATTTTATTTTGATAAAGAATAAAATTATATTATTTTAAACCCAAATGTAACCTTTGAACATATTTACAAGAAGCGTGTATTGATACATACGTACATAACTACGGAGCAATGAAGCGTAATGGAATACAATATGCTACGGAGCAGCAAATTCATGCAGCGAGGGTTGAACCCGAGTGGGGAGGCTATAAGCGGTCGTCCCTAACCACGCGGGATAAATGACCATGTGCATATAGATATTATAAATATTATTCATGTTTATTATTTAGATAAATTTATAAAATTAACTTCTTGCTTTAATTAAATATACTTTTTATTTTAGTTTTATTTTGCTTCATTGGTTTATAAACCGTATTATTATTATTATTATTATTATATAATTTTAAGGTAAGGGCCAAGCACACCAAATTGGTGTATGAGACCCCCTTGTTTGTGGGACAAGGGACCCACTCCCTTTGGTTTTGAGCATGTGACCTCTTAGAAAGAAACACGTGCTTTTAACCATTATGCTTATATTTTCTTTTCTTTTTATTGATGTAAATTCTTCTTTCCTGTAATATAAATCTTCATTATAATATATATAAAACAAACAAAACATAAAATATTAGTTATACATTTAGAGCACCTAGTCTTATTATTTGGTTGAGTTAAAAAGATTCAAGGAGTTGAGTTGCTACAGTTAATCAACTTAAGCAATCTTAACATCACAGACTCACATTACTTAGAACACCAATTGAGTTACTCCAGCGACTAAAAGAATTAATTTTAATTTTTAATTAAAATCATTAATTTTAATAATTAAATAAATTTAATTTTTAATGATTTATTTGGTAAAACATAATAAATATGTTGCATTAAATAATGATAAATTTGTTTTAAAATATTATAAGATTTTTAGTTTGATTTCCTAAATTAACTTATGTTCATTGTGGGAGTGATATATGTAATATTTTATCTAATAGTGAACAATATTGAGTCATATCTTGCAAATATTCCACTAATTAAAATTATAATATATTAATATATAACTATATAATAGAGAGAGAGAGAGAGAGAGAGAGAGAGAGAGAGATTTCCTATGGAAACCCAATGTGTATTTCCCCTCATTCTAAGAATGGTACCTAGGGCAAATAGATTCTTTAAGGCTCAAGGACAAGTCAATAGTCACTAATTGGCTCATGAGTAGAGCAAACATGACACAAAGTGGAGTTTGGATTTGGGCAGGGGAATAACAACTTTCCTCTTAGCCACTTGTGAGATTCTATTAAGTATGTTGGGGGTGTATGCAATTAATGGGTGATACAATTTTGTAAATATATGAATTAATACCGAAGAATATCAAATGCACATAAAGTTTGTTTGTTTGTTTATTATGTATTAATAGGTTAAAACATGATAAAAATGTGGAACGTTTTATTATCTATATAGAATAGTGGTGCATAAATGATGATATCATCTCATATGTGTTTAGTTACCTTGAAGAATGTACACAATTTATTTTATTTCTTTCCAAGGAAAACCTAGTGAGACCCTTCCTTGGTCCCCAACATATTTGGATGGAGGGCAACTCAACCACCAACCATAATGGCAACTGGTGGCCTAGTTGGACTAAAAGCTTAGTTAGACAAGACCGAAAACTTCATGATGAACTCTGGCTTGAAATAGTCCATTTGAAATTGAAACTAATTTAGCTAGCTCATTGGGTTGGACAAAATTTATTTATATGAGTTAAATGTACATAACAAAAATATAATATTTACAATAATGTGGTTTATAAACAAAGGAAGCCAAATAAAATTGAAATGAAAATCATATTTTATTAAAGGAGTGAGTTAATCAGAATATGGGTTTAATAGCCCTGAATTTTGTAGAGCATGAGATGCGACAATTAAGCAAAACAAAGAAAAATTGTTGTTATAAAAACATATATAATAAAAAACGAGACATGCACAGTAATAGAGCTGTAAAATAAAGGATGATTTTATTAATGATAAAAAGTACAGCCAAAATCTTGAAAGGCAGATTTCTACGAAAGTTGTTGACTAATCTCAACACAAAGTTACTACAATGTAAAGTTAAATTATATACAATAGCTAAGAAAACAAGCAAGGATGGCAGCTAATTGAAATCCTTCAAGCAAGTGCAGTTATGGGCAACTTGTTCTCTGTAAAAGGATAATTGTTAGCATAGGTTAAAGATTACCAAGCCTTCGAACAACAGCAAAATAGATCAGAAAACACAAGATACCTACAAGACTCCTTGAAAAATACTAATGGAGTCACCCTAACTTATCTCCCCTCGATTAAATGAGACTATTGTCAACTTCAAGATTAGCTTCCAACTTTTAAAGAAGATAAAATCAGAGGGCGGAATGACAACTTAGAAATTTTATGGCATACCTCTCTTCACAGTTCTCTCTCTTCCCCGTCATAGATCCAATTTCCTTTCTAAAAGACTTGAAAACGGTTTTGGAAGTTTCGTTGTTTAAAAAACTATGTTATCCTTTGTTTTTTTAATTTGAATTGATTAGGAAAGTGAGAGGAATGAATGTTCTAAAGGAATGATAGAATAAATTAATTTATAAACTTTATGTTTGACCTTAGTAGGTGGGACCTCCTTTTCGTTCCATAACCAAAATGACCATCGAATTATTACCAGTAAAATGTGTAAACAATAATAACCATGCCAATATATATATATATATATATATATATAACCAACCAAGCATGTGCCAAGACAAACATTATCAAACGATAAGAAAAAATATCCATAAGTTATTATGTCATAATAATAAGTATGCTAATAAATGCATCTCCTTGTGCCTCCCAAAAACTCCTTGTCTCTTCATGTTCTTTCATGATACATATATACAAAATGTATCCCAATAAATGTGCATGACAAACATAACTTCATATGCATAACCATTTGTTTCTCCTTTTAGACAAAAACTTATGTAATATATAAAATAAAGCATCATAAATATCCACATGTATGTGCAGTGAAGAATATCCAAGAAAAACCGAAATAGTAACATCATTTACCATCATATATCAACCTAATAGTAGCAATAACTCAATAGTATCCATAAGCATATCAAAAACATATTGCAGGCATCCATAAGTTATTGTCTCAACTTGTGTGATGGAGCACTCTCTACTTGTTGCACTTCCTGGTGAGGGTGGGATGTGACATAATGGGAAGAGCCATGTGAAGAATCAGAGAGAGTGACTTAGGATTTCTGCCTTTTTTCACTCATAATAGGTTGAGGAACTACATGCTTTGATGACTGACCAACTGCGTTAGCAAGTACAGTGGGTTGCTTGGAGACCTGGCCAATAGATGAGGGTGTTGACTTGTAAGCATGGAAGGTTGCGGTGCTACACGTGGAGAGTGTACAACATGAGAAGCTACTTACTGTAAATGATTAGAAACATTTGCTTCAGGAGAAGGAATCAATGAATCAGTAGGCCAACCTTGAACAGAACGCAGAGGTTGTGTTGGGCTTTCACTTAGCCATCATTTTTAGGGACAACAAGAGGAGAAGGCACATGTGGAAGCACAGGGATACCAATAGTTGGTGCATGATGAATAGAGGGTTGTTGAGGTTGGGACATAGGTTGAGGCTCACACTGATCTAAAAAGTTAATTATGTCAGTATGAAGCAACTGACTCAATTCTTGTGAGTTTGCATCAAAGTGAATTGACACTTTGGGCCTCCTATCCTTTATTACTCCCAAATTTTGATCATTGTTCCCCCTCCCTCTGCCTTTACCTCTATTCATGTTAAAGAAACTCATGTTCGAAATGAATTCACAAAAGTTACTTACAGGTAGTGGAAGATATGGAATCCATCATTAACGAATGAACAATTATCTGAGTTTGAAAAACCATCAACACTAAACATAATTGAGAAGGAAAAGGGGATGGCATCGGTAGGTTGTAACAATCTATTTGTAAATTCAAAGAAAAATGATCAAATGTTTTTTTTCTTTTTTGAATAAAAATTAGAGAGACAGACAAAGAGGATAAACTCAGGGGCTATACCAATCTGTCAAACATGTATTGAAAGATTTGTAGAGGCAAGGACAGGACTAGTCTTCCCTTTTTCCTCTATTTACAGACATGAAGGGTATATATTTTTGTTACTAGCGAATAAATTAGTGCCATACAAAATGAAACGTTGTGAACACGACCTTAAAAACCATTGCAAAACACATTTTGAAAAGGAGAATGATGTGGTCTAAAAGTAAACAATTCATATAACATGACGAGGAACATGTTTGAATCTGAGTACATATAATGTGTATCACTATTTTCAGATACATATTTAATGTAAATTGAAGCATTATTGTAGCGTTATAAGTTTATTAAAAAGGAAGAATGGTAATTTTGACCTAATTTCCTTTGTTAACGGAGGAGGGAGATAAAACACCTTCCACATGGCATCATTGTGGTTTTTTGCCCAAGGCTAGATTGCCTAAAAGGTTCCCATGAACGGGAGAGCCAAATTAGTTAATTATGAAATTAGGGTTTTATAAAAACTTAAAGAGTATACAATTAACCCTTTAGTTTATTAGAGTTTTAATAACGATAAACCATTTAAGTTGCCCCTAAAGTTATTAACAATGGGAAGAGCATGAAAACAAATATAGTATATAAACCAACATCATTAAGGCCTACCGAAAGGGAACCCAAGTCTATAAAAGCCATGCAATTCATAGATTTTGTTATATTAAAAAAAAGGTAAGGCGAATCATTTCCCACATTGTAATAAGTCCTGCACAATGAAAACTAAAACAAGGAAATAATGCCAAGTGGTGTATGCCTGAGGGTTTCTTCAAAGGGTATTTGTACCAATATGCGCAAGGCTTTTTTGACTGAGAAAAAAAAGACTTTTATGACTATATTCAGAGACTCGAGATAATTGACCAAGTTTCATTCTTTATATGAGACCATTGTTGCTTGGGAGCAAGAGTGGAAGCGGGAAGAAGGAGCGAGGAGCGACATTTTCAAAATCTCCCGGGTCAGGAGCAAATTTTTTATATATTATATATATATATATATATATTATATAATATATAAATATATATATATATATAATATATATATATATATATATATAATATAGATTGATGCATATATGTCAACAAAAGCATGTAGAATGATGAATTAGTGATAAAAAACATAAAAACATGGATTAAACCATATATCATCACTCATCTAGTAGTTATAATCTTCATCAAATGCAAGTCCACTCTCGGCCGGATTTGTGAGGAAACTAGCTGAATTAAAGCGCTTGTCTAAGTATTGGGCACACCAGAAGCGGATCAGGGACAATCACACTTTAATAGAAGCTGAAAAAGCCATTGCAGCATACGAGACCTCTTCTGATGGCATATACACTATTGAAGGAAGCAAAGAACAGTTCAATTCCCTCATTACCGAGCGCACACAGATTCTGAAATGCAGAGATGAAAGCTGGCGACTGCACAGCAGGGCCATATGGCTTAAAGAGGGAGATGCTAATACTACTTTCTACCACAAGTTCGCCAATGGTCGAAAAGCCATCAATTCTATTTGGAAGCTCAGGGATGAACAAAATCATTCTATTACATCTCAGAGGAACCTGGCATGTTTAGCGATCAATCATTTTAAAGGCATTTATACTGCCCCCAGAGAGGTAAACATCCTGGAGATCGTGCGAGTGGCAGATCATTTTCCCAGATTCATCCTTCAAGACGACACATAGGAGCTCACTAAGGCAGTCACTATGGAGGAGCTAGAATCCACCATTAAGTGGTTCAAGAAGGATAGAAGCCCCGGTCCTAATGGCTGGACCATTGAATTCTACAGTGCATTCCTTGATCTGCTGGGCAACGATATTCTCAATATTATTGAGCAAAGCAAAAGATCTGGCAGGATTTCATCAGCTATTAAATCCACCTTCATCACTCTCATACCGAAATCCAATCACCCTTCATCCTACAAAGACTTCCGTCCCATCTCCCTCTGCAACTGCCTATACAAAATCATCGCTAAAATCATCGCCAATCGTCTTAAGCCCATTTTATCTCGCCACATATCCCCTGAACAATTTGCTTTCCTCCATCATCGGCAGATTCATGAAGCCATCACCACCGCTCAAGAGCTCCTTCATACTCTCCATACAAAAAAACAAAAGGGCCTGATATTAAAGGTTGACCTGTCAAAAGCTTTCGATAGAGCCAACTGGCTCTACATCAGGCTTCTTCTGACTCATCTCGGCTTTCCCTATAGCTACACTAAATGGATAATGGGCTGCATCTCTGATGTGCCCTACAACATTCTTCTTAATGGTGAAGCCACATCCTTCTTCACCTCTGAACGAGGGCTCAGGCAAGGTTGCCCATTATCACCGCTTCTATTCCTCCTCATCATGGAAGGTTTGAGTTGGCTTATCATATCTGCCCGAGACAGGAATCAACTCAATGGCATCAACATCTCAGAGTATCTTTATCTTACGTACCTCTTGTTTGTCGACAACATACTCATCTTTCTTAATGGTAGCACAGGTGACACCACTACTCTCCAGAACATTTTTGCTCTCTTTCAACAGGCCACTGGCATGCAGATCAATGAGAACAAATCCACAATTACGGTGGTTGGCTGCTCACAATATGAATATACCTTTGCTATACAGCGCTTCCCCTTCATCTCTTTAACATTATCTGAAGGCATCAAATACCTGGGGTACAGATTAAAACCTGTGGGCTATCGGATTGCAGATTGGTCATGGTTAATAGCGAAGGTGGAGAAAAGATTACAGGTTTGGTATCACCGATATATTTCCAGAGCCGGTCGATTGACGCTTATCAAAGCTGTCATTGAGGCCACCCCAGTATACTGGATGACCTTGGCATGGATACCTCGGGGCATCCTGAGTAGATTACAATCCATATGTGCTAAATTTTTATGGAATGGGCATCATACAGGGAAGCATTTTACCTAGGTGAATTGGGCTACCATAGCAAAACCCAAGCGATGGGGAGGCTGGGGCATTAAAAACCTTGACTTCTTTGCAAAAGCGTTGGCTGCCAAACTTGGGTGGAGCCTCTTGACCACAGAAAGCCTATGGACTCAAGTCGCACAGGAAAAATACACCAAGCCAATGCACCTTATGGACTGGTTACGTCTTCAACACAACCCGAGCATAAATACTTCAAATATATGGAAAGCAGTCCTCCAATCGTTGCCGCTATTGAGGGACGGAATCACCTAGCGCATCAAAGAGGGCAACAGTTTCAGGATTGGCGCGGATCCGTGGGTCGGGTGCAGTAATTCGCACAGGTTACCAGATGAGCTTTTCACGCACCTCCATGCCAATGGCATTACTCATATCTGGCAAATTGGGGATAGGGAAAACACCACCTTCCTTCAACAAGCGTGGGCTTCACCTCGCACATTAGAATTACCTGAACGTTGGCATCTTGTATGGTGGGATTATACAGAAGCTATGTCGCAGGCCCACATTCGACTTACTGACGGTCATGACGAATTAATTTGGGCAATCGCACCCCATGGCACCTATTCGCCCAAGCTGGGATATATCACTCTAATGGAGCCATATAAGCCCGCGGTTATTCTCCCTGTCTGGAAAGCGCTCTGGAAATTGGATGCTGCCCCCCGAACTCGCCTCCTTATGTGGAACATCCTTGCTGATAAAATTCCAACAGGTATCAACCTCATGAAGCATGCTTTCCACGGGCCGTTCAGATGTCATTTGTGCCGATCAGGTGAGGAAAGCACTGCACATTTGTTCCTATTTTGTCAGGCCACAGTAGCATTTTGGCAGAGCATAGTTATACACTATCCATCCCTCAAGCCCTGGCAGGGACAGAATCTCATGGATACATGGAGCGACTGGTGTCGATCCCACACAGGCAAATTCGTCAACATGCCCTTACTTGTTTGCTGGGCAATATGGATTGCCCGAAACCAGGTTATTTTTCAAAACAGGGAGCCACAGTGGCCTGTCATTCTAAGACACACTATAGCAGATTTTGATTTACTTCCCACAGTCGTACCTAAAAATACCACGCGTACCTTCCGACAAATCAACTTGGATAAATCGAAGCCCTGGGCGTTTTTCGACGGCTCTGCACAAGAAATAGGCTGTGGTGGTGGAGCGCTCCTTTATCTCAGCGATACCCATTGCTACAAAATTCAGATAAATCTGGGTCGTGGTACCAACAATTTTGCCAAATTATGTACTGCAAAGCATATCATCCACTTTGCCATACAGAAACATTGCAGCCATCTACAGTTATTCGAAGATTCTCAAATCGTTTGCAATTGGTTGAACGATACAACTCACTACCATACATACTCTCTGAGCCACATTCTCCTAGAGACAAAAGGCTGATATCATCATTGGAATCCTTCAACTGCAGCCACATATACAGAGAACAGAACACTGCGGCGGACTAGCTTTCCAAAGCAGCTACTCATATACAAAGGGACGGCTGGCTCATACGAGAGGACATTGATGGATCATCCCATCAATACTACCACAGACCTTTCCACGATATTCCATAGGTCCGGGCTTGCTCCCACTCACTATCTATGATTTTATATAGCTCATATGATCAGCTGTAATTTTATATTTTTACATCAATATGTAGTTGTACTAGAACTGATGGGCTCTTTGAGCAGAGCCGGAATGTGAAAGTATTATATAGGATTTAGCTGTTAGGACTCTATATCAGCCGATAATCGCTACACAATCTTGAATGCAACTGCATCTGTAAAATGTAATTTCTCTTTTAATAGAAGTTACGATATTTTCCTTATGGGAAAAAAATAACATGAAAGGGTGCACATAACCAAAATATCATCGAGTGTAATCCATGTATGAACTAAAAAATATATTAAAAAATAGGTTCTAGATGGCCTCTAGCATCCAAAAAAATCATGCTACAATAAATACCTACATATCATCAAAATCATTGCCTATCTTGGGATCTTTGTCATTAATATCACCCTCTAAGCATTAACATAAGATAGAAAAAACATATCATGTCAAGTGAAGATTTCATATGAGTGATGGGTACATTTTTAGTAGGGTCATGATAGAGGAGTTCGACAACCAATGTCATAACATCAAGATACATAGAGGACTTGGTTCTCTTGGTTACATATGAGTTCCATACCCTGGTACATGACAAAATCCAATGGAAACATTGCAATCCCCCCAATCCTAAATCTTGAAAAATTGATCAATCTGTTGGATTTTGAGTGAGATCTAAAATTCTAATTTCTCCATATGAAATCCAATGAGGTCGGAACCACTCTCAAACATCGAAAGTCATTTCATGGTAATGTTACAAATTTAAGTAAAAGGATGAAACCATGAATTTCATATCAATATTACGACCATAGGTTTGAATATTAGGCCGCCCCACTCAAACTCTTATTTCTTTGAAAAAAAATTGTGTTTGGAACATCTTTGCGAAAAAAATTGTGAAGTAAGTCAGGGAGCAATCTTTTTTTTTGTGGAAGCATGCTCCAGAAATTTCAAGAGTGCACTCCCAGGTCGATCTTGATGCTCCTGAAAATTTCCTTTAATATGTTGAATTTCCACAGCATTCAAGAATCTGATTTGAGTCTTAGAATCTATGATGTAAACACACTCAAATGCCACAACAAACTACTTTACACAGAAGAATAAACACACATTAGTGAATAATCTAGTGCACGTGACCATTTTTAACCTTTTTTTCAAACCCTTCTTCGTTATATTACAAACTATAATACAACAGTCTTAGGGCTCCCGCGCCATGGATCTTGGCTTATACAAGGACACAACTAGGGCTTGATGTCAGTCACTTTGACTGCTAGGCTAGCCTGAACAAGACACACTTGACCTACTTGTTGATGTAGTGCCCTGCAGCTCTTTTAGTCCACGTGCCCATAACACATATGGTGGGTCCTCTTACCTTCCCATCTACTAATCACTAACTACATATTTAGTTGCTCAACTTTCCACTATCAATGATCACACATCCGTTTTTGTCATTGAACTTTGGCTTATCGATCTACCCACTAGTATCCTTCCTACTCCTTTAGGATGACTGCTCATTGGGTATTCTGGACTGCCCACTTTTTACTAAAGTCTACCCATCTACAACTCCTAAACTAGGCATACACAATCTACCTCCTGACATCCCATGGCTCATTTCATGAACCTATACTTGAGGTATGCATCCTGCACTACGAACACCCATTGTTCACAATTCCATTTGTGAATATTACCCCCATCATCCAGATATGCCCAGTTTCCAGCCTTCTTGTCACTTTAGAGTGTTGATCGTAGGGCATAGACATATTCCCTACCTTTGTGACACATATTTACTCTTGTCACTCTCCTTAGGGCTTGGATATTCTCCCACTTATAGTCACATCTGAATTGATCTTGGGCTCCATAGACTCTTCCCTTTGTTCTGTAATTTGACTCCTAAAATTACAAAGATCTAGGCACTAATCATATTGTTGTTCCTATTGTCGCCTGGATTGTACACGCACCGCGACAACTGTTCAGGATAGGGGTTGTCACTTTGATCCCCGCCCACTTTGTTCTAGTTGTCTCCCAACAACAGACTATGGGGGGTAGTCCTTATGGAATGAGGTGAAGGAAAACAAGTTGGGAACCAACTTGATTGGGAGACATGGATGAGTGGCCTAGCTACTTGGTAGAATTTAGCAATATTAATGATTAGGTTAGATTTTAAGATGACATTAGTGCCTTGTGGAGTCATAATTCTTGCTTATTATAAATTGAAACCAAGTAACCAGATGGACACATGTTGCTTAATATGATAGACTACTTTATATGATATGGAATTCCTAAGAGCTAGGTGTGATGCAAGGATGTTGCTTATTTTTAGCTTAAATGCCTAGTCTAAGTTGAACATATTCGTTAACTGTTTTGAGAAACAATCCTCAAAGTAGGTTGTGAAATGGAAGCCAACGAGAAGTAGGAAGTGGCCTTATTAACGATACCTCCCCCTATGTTCCACCCACCCAATGCCTCCAGCACTACAAAGACTGTGGTTCTAATGACTGCAAGGTCACTGTGTTAACCACTAAGAAGAGTTGAATTCCTCAAGCTAATTGGAAAAGGGTTTCCATAGGAGTCTATTAACCAAGTTTATGCTTGGAGGTAAATTATTAATGTAAACTAAGTCCTAGGATGCTTACGCAAGATAGATTGAGTGAAGTCTTCTTGAGTTAAGATTGTTTATGTTATTTAAGTACTTAGTGTGAATTATCTTATAGCCAAAGTACTTAAAAATGATTAGATAACAATCTCAAGGCAAGGCAGGTGCTTAAAGATACAAGGACCAATATTCAACAATATTCCACAAGATGTTTAGAACAGATGTCTAATTCAACATTGATTACTTGAGATATGCCAATGACCAATGTTGAAATGCTCACTTAGAATGATATCCAATGAAACTTGTGTAAGATAAACAACCAAGATATCAAAGCCTTTTAAGATTATGATCTTTAACTTAGAGCAATTATCTAACAATTTCTTAACAATGGCTTAATTAGATGTCAAACACAAAGATGCCAATGCTCAAATAACTTAAATCACCAATGAGATTTAAAGGCTTATATGTTGAGTGCCTTAAGTGCCAAGTTAACAAATTATCAAGATAAGCAATTGTTATATTCCAAAATCAACCATAACATTTCAACATATTGGTTTTATGACAACAGTAATGAGATCACTTTAACAAGAAAGTTGCCAAACTTATGAGGTAGAAAATTTCCCAATGTTTATCCAATGTAAATTTAAAATTTTCAGACCTCTTAAGATGTGATATGTGACTGTTATGACAGCAATGAGGAAAACACCTTAGATTCAATAGATAACAAGCCAATAATGATTAGCAATGATCAGTGAAATGCCTAACAACTTGCCAAAGTAAAATATGAGCTTTAAGCCATTTTAAGATGCAGTATTCAGTGTTAGATCATATCTAATATATCTTATAACAACAGTAAACAAATCAGTATATAGCAAGCTAATGATGCTAAAACAAATGCCCAATATGCTCAAAAATAGGAAAATTTTACCAAAACTGAAAAATCATTTTTTTGAGCCTTCTTTAGGTGTGTGATTCAGAAATTGCAGAACTAATTCAGCGACTTTCGCAAAAAGTTCCAACAAGTAAATATTTAGATCTAAGCTAGATCTAGATGCCTAAATGGCCAAAATTTAGGATTTTTTTTTTTTTGCAATTTTGAGTGATTTTGACCAATTCAAATGTGTTTTTAGGGCTATTTTATAATTGTTATCGTTGTTGTAATAAAACAGAGGGAAAATGAGGGTTTAGAGAGAAAAACCCTAGGCCTAAGGCCCTGAATATGAACTTTCCCAAGTTGTCCAAAATTTTGGGATGAATATGCCACCTAAAAATCAAACTTTTGAAGCCCAAAAACCTGCAAAACCACCAAGTATTCAATCCTAAACACTTAAAAAATGAACAAGGGCCAAACTAGGGCTAGAGAAGGCCAACACTAAGCCAAATAGGGCTAGCGTTGAGGCATAGAGGCTAAAGGAAAGCAAATCAGGGGTAAAAAATGGTTGAGGAGGGCAAAACGAAGCGAAATGAGGCAAGGAAAGCCCCAAAGGACTGAACACTAGGGCTAGGAGGTCGAAAAGGAGGGAGAGACTAGGGTTTCAGGGCTGAAAATACCATGGCTAGCCCAAAGGGTAGTCATTTAGGGTGGAGGAAGAAGGTTGAGGCTTCCTAAGGCCACAACCAGGCCAAAAATGACCTAGAAACCCCAACACAGGGGTTTGGAAGGAGGATCGAGGCCCTTAGAGGCTACGACCTATCTCCAAGAGGCCGAAAAAGATGGCTCAGGGGACTTAGAGGTTAACGTCGGGCTAGAGGATGTTTGTTTCGGGCCTGGGAGGCCTAAATATTGAAACCCTTACTTCAAAAAAAAATCTCTTCTCGATCTGAATTTTGCTGCAAATTTCTCAATGGCTAGCCCTTCAAAAACATTCTAGGGACTATATTTTACCCTCGAGTGCCTAGATCTAGCTCTACTTCGGTCTCTTCTATTGATTTCAATATATCTCACCTACAAAAATGAAAATAAAACATTCAAACTCAAAATATATACAAAATCCCAAGATCCCAATTAGCAAAAATAATTAAAAAAATAATTTTACAAATATACAAATAAAAAAGGGTTTTGAATTTTTTTTTTTGAGAAATAATTTTTTTGTGGGTATTTTCTTTGATTAATTGCTAAAAACGCTTCAAAAACCCCATGCACACTATAGTCTTAGTGAAAATTTAATCCACTGCATAAATATTCATGATCAAAGCAAAGTTGATCTCTCCCCATAGTTTGTGAACTTGGAGACCAATGAATGAAGTACCTGCAAACACTATGTATTTATCTCAAGGCAATCATATATAAGCACAACATAGGAAAGCTCGTAGTCAATACATTTCACAAATCAATGAATGTGGACACCTTGAGTTGCACCCCAAAGTCTTTATTATGATAGAAAAATAGTTCTGAGCGGGACAATAGTTTAGACAAATGTTTCAACAACAATTTATTAGCCATAAATCAGATGGCTAGAGAACCAAATGACCTATAATTTATAGATAAATCCTCCAAGTGAAAAATAACATCTAGTTTCCTTCATCCTTGTCAAAATAATCTTAGCCATTGAAAAATACTTGATCATCTTTTAATCTTAGTTGTTGAATTTTTAATTTTGAGGAATTTTCGAATTTATCATTTAATTCCATTTTAATTAGCTCAAACTTAATTATTTTGAGCTAATTTCCTCAAAATGTTGACTTTGATTTAACCACCAAGGCATAAGGGTCCAATTTTTCTTGAAATATCCAATATTCTCTTGGTGGAGGACCTCCAAAAATTAAATTTTTTAAGACCCATGAATTGTTCACTTGGAGAATTTAATTTTCCTAAGCGATTTTAGTTTTGACTCTAATTAATTAAATTTCTGGTTTAAGATTTTAATTAAATTTTGCTAGAAAATTTAATTAATTAACACATAAGGAGATAAATTATTTTTTCCACCCTCTAATTTTAACCATGGTGTCTAAGTATGAGGGACCATGCATTAAAATATTTTTTACATAAGATTTAAAATTTCAACCCTCAAATGGGGAATACCTGTTCGGATTAGACTCTCAAAAAACATACCCAATCTGCAACACAATATGAGCTAGTAGACCAAGTGATTTGTAATAAAATAATTTAGCTAAATAACTTAAATTATTCCCAAACCACTTTTACATAAGACTCGACTAGAACACTAGGACTCACCTAAGACTTTGACGAAGAATTCCACTCTAGCTTTGGGGTGAGGCAGGGAAGAAAAAATTTGCCGACCAATTGTGCTTAGAAACACAAATGAATGAGTGTAGACGAAAAACCTCCTAGGATGAAATTCTTACCAAATAATAGGCTTACCTAGGTTGTTACATACAACATGACCCAGGTTCAGAGTTATTTAGCCAAACAAATCCCTACACTACTGGCCCTTTCAGCATCGGTCCGCGGAGCGCAAACTGAAGTCTCATCCGACGCAGTATGGGGGGATGCTGGAACCAAATTTCCGCACCCTTGAGATGGATGTGATGTCAGTTTAGTCCAACTAAAAATGCATTCGCGCACTGTTCTACCCTTTAGTACCTTCGCAATTTTTTATAACTGACTTTCGTGCAACCCTAATGAGGGGCTGAAGTCCTTTCGCGTTGCTAAGGTAGCGAACTGCGATATCCCTTAAACTACGCTAAGTATCTTACTTATTTTATTAACAGGTCTTGATTATCTTTGCGTAAACAAATATTCTATCTTACATTCACTTAGCCAATACAATTATACACATTCGTGTATCATATAAGCATTAAAAGTGAAATTCATCACTAATATAACAGATGTAGAAAACAGGATATAAAGACGCATAATTGATAGAAACTTCTCTTTATTAATACTTCCATTGTTTATAGACTCGACTCTCCCTGCACACTCAGCTGCAGGGGTCTGCGCACTCAGCTACGGACTACTAGGCCTCTGCGCACTCAGCTGTAGAGCCTCTTCTTACGCTACGACCCAAAACTAGACTTTACACTTCAAAACTATCTCACATACATCATTCTTCCTTAGATATTATGTTATTGATTAGTTGCCTTAACTACTTATATCTTCGCTCAATTTATACAATCCCATGGTCCGCAGACCATGGGTAGATCTTCTATAGCCGACATTACATTATCAAAATTAAGGGCAGACAACCCTATGACTCTTTTACAACTACGTGCTCCGCGCCCACAAAATGCAGAGTCTTTACATTGGAATTACAAAATTGACCAAAATCTAGGCTCTAAGCCCCAAAACTTCCCTTGGGGGATCTCGCGTCCAACACTAGCATCATTGAAATTACATAACTTTCAAAATGGGTTTACAATGACATATGAACTGCTAATAGATGATCTGATTTTGTTGAAAAAATTGGTAATTTTGCTTCCTTGGAACTTTGACAAAATTTGTGCAATAATTCCAAGCCCTAAAACAAACCTCATCAAACCCTTCTTCCCACATTTTACATCACCCATCTATTATGTCCACTGATTTGCTGGTGCGAACTCCTCAAAACTTCTGATGACAACTCATAATCAAGAACACAGGTCTGCGGCCTTCTTACTAAGGTATGGTCACTCTTTTAAGGGTCATGCCCCTCACCTTCAAAATGCAATATCCACACATATATCTCATATTTACATGACATAATCATAGTGTTGTAACATCTCGGGAATATCCCTAACTAGGGCTTAACATTTGTTGTCCTAAACCTTTTAGGACCATATTTCAACTCAAATACACTTCTCCTTGGCACTAGCCCTTTCCTAGCAGCCTTACAGTCCTCAATCCTTGTAGTCATCACCCCAGGACCTCTGGAAAACCCTCGACCTTCCTTTTCTAGCCTAGAATACACTTGTGGTCTACCTTCCACAGTTCAGCAAAACCCTTAGAAGACTTGGTTTCCTTAGGACTAAAGAATACCTCCTCAAGTGCTTGCAAGTCTATGACCAAACCCTCCTCTCTTATGATGACTTCATGGGTCTCCTTCATGTAAAAATTCTAAAACTCGGAATCCTACTGCAGCAACTAATAATATTCTTCTATTTGTTAAATTAATTAAACAAATTATTTATGGTTTCCTATGGCAAATATTGAAACATATACACTGTAACCTTCACAAAACAAATACTACGAAAGACAATAAATGCTAGAAAATTAGAGAAATTCTAGCACACACATAAAGATATTGACACAGTTATTTTTGGACAATTGTCCCCGAAAAAAACCCAATGTGGGAAAATCGATGCAGCATATGAGGGTTTCTTTATTAATTCTTTATTAGTAATTCAAGTACATGAATTTGGACAACAAAATAGAGGAAAAATATTGAGAGAAATTTAGAAACAAATTTCTCACTCTCCACAACAACTCCTTGACCTCGAGATGGACGCTCTGCCCATACGTTGGTGTCTCTGCATCACCCTTTGCGCAATGCTCTAGTGGATTGCGTCTCTCATCATGGCGTCTCCTCCTGAATTCATCTTGCACTTTCTGGGCCATTGTTGATACCCTCTCTCTCTCTCCCCTACAACTCACCATCTGGCTCTATCTCCTCTACTGAACTTTAACCACTGAGAAAATCAATCTGCCTAGGAAACTTATTAATTGCATTGATGTGTTCTCCATCTACCCATCGACTTCTTCTTATAATATTCTGTTGGAGCACCAACGACCAAGATTAAAACATAATCGATGGGTAATATTAACTAGAACTTGATCCAAGTATTCTTCTAGAAGATTCTCACCATGACTTAATTAATACCCTTTAATTAATCAGATTTCCTAAGTTTAGACTTAGGAAACATTAAAAAAATTATTATTTATTTTAATTAAGTCATCTCTAGGTGGAATTTCCATAAATGATTCTTGGGTTTTGGAGAATACATGTATTCTAGCCTCTCCACCAAATTTTGTGGCTAGAACACATTCGATGATACAAAAACTAACACGCCCTCTTAACGAGGAATGTGTTATAGCGTTGCAACCTACTAAAGCAACACCCTGTCTCTGCAAACACCTCCTGTCATGTTGTTGATGTATGCCTGCTGCTGCCCACCAACTACTGCGCAACTCTAATATACATTGCATCTGTGTTGCTGTTGTCCCTGCTGAACTGCTACCAACTACTGCATTTGCACTGCAACTCCCTCTCATCTACTATTGTTGCAGCTCAACATCCATCTGTTTCTGCTAATGAAATGAGTTCTCCACCATACACATTTGTTCCCTGAACTGGATGAATTTAGCTCTCCCTATAGCTTTCGTGAGTATATTTTCTACTTGATTTCCTGTGGGAACATACTACAACTGGACTGTCCCACGTTGAACATAGTCTCAGATGAAATGACATATTATATCAATGTGATTCAACCTATCATGAAATATTCGATTATGAGAGAGTTTTATGCAACTCTGATTATCACAGTAAACACTCGTTGCTTCCATCTTCTTCCTGAACAAACTCACGAGCAGCCTCCTAAGCCAAATAGCTTCGCATGTAGAGTATGTTGAGCTCAGTGCTACTGACTTCTGCTTCCCACTGCACCAAGAGACATCCTTGATCCAACACTGAAGCAGTACCAATAGGTACTTTTTTTCTTCCATTGAACTACTTGCCCAATCTGCATCTGTGAATCCGCATAATCTGACGTCATCTCCTCCATTATATTTCAACCCATATTTGACTATTCCACGCACATATCTAAGAATGTGCCTAGTTGCTACCCAATGTACCCTTTTCGGTTCTACCATGAACTGGCTAAGGGTATTGACAATGAAACAAAAGTATGGCCTAGTGTTAACCAGATACATGAGTTGTATGTACAAGGTGGGGTAGACTTTATTGTCCCCTGATGCATCTATCTTCTTCCAATTGGTGATCATGGCCATCATCATGGGTCAACAATCGTGCATTCTGAATCTCTTCAGAATATTTGTAGCATATCTCCCTTGCCCAAGGAAGATCTCCCCATTCTTATGCCATACTTCCAATCCTAGAAATTAGTGCATTAACCCCATATCCTTCATTTTGAATTCTGCTTTAAGTTTCCTTTTGCAGTCCTTTATGAGCCTTGATGACCCCGTCAAAAACAAGTCATCTACATACAAAACCAGAATGAGAGGATCATTCTCTACCATCAAATAGTAGAGATTGGGATCTTCATCACTCTTAATGCATCCCAATTGCTGCAAATAACTATCAATCCAACCATACCACATCTTGGGTGTTTGTTTGAGCTCATATAGGGATTTCTTCAATTTTCATACATGATTGTACTTCTCATGAGTTTCAAAGCCTTCAAGATGCTCTATATACAACTCTTCTTCTATCACCTCATTCAAGAATATTGTCTTGACATCCATCTGGTGAATATCCCATCCCAACTATGCTGCTAGGGATATAACAGGTTTGATAGAGGTATATATGGAGACTGGGGCGAAGCTATCCTCATAGTCTATTCCTTCCTTCTATGCATACACCTAAGCCACGAATCTAGCCTTGTACTTATCTACACTGCCATCTGCAACGTACTTGATCTTGTAGATCCATTTGGAACCTACAACTGATCTATCTTCTGGCCTAGGCACTACATCCCAGACATCGTTTGTCATGATATAACTATATTCTTCTACCATGGCATCCACCCACACTTGATGTTGTGTGGCTTCCTGAAAGTTGGAGGGTTCTGTAACCTGAGCTACCAAATCTTGATACCTGTCATACTGCCTGTGCTATCTCTTGTCTGTCTTAGGAGCTCCGACAAACTCCTCTACATCCTTCAAGACCTTACGCACTTCTCTACTAGCTCTCCCTCTGGTGGTGGGAGGTTCAATCAGTTCCTCCTCCTGTTCCTGCTGCTCCATCAGTTGAGAACTCCGTAAATCTCCTACCCATGAGGAGATACTAGTACTAGTCACACTACTCGATCCTTATGATTGTCCACTTGCTTGTCCCACTTGTTGTCCCTGTTGCTGGACTAACGAAACTTCTTTTCACTGATCACTTGCAGGTATTTCTCGAGATCTTCTAAAATTTCTATCTTCTATGAACTTTATATATCGCCTCACTACAATCTTCCTGCTACTAGGAATGTAGATTTTGTATACCCTTGAGGTCTCGCTATACCCTACGAGGAACCCCTTCTCTACAGTCTAATCCAATTTACTGCGCTTTCCATCTGGTATGTGGTAGTAAGCCACATTCCCGAATATCCTCAAATGAATTAGTTCATGCTTATTTCCTATGAAGACCCCCTTTGGCATTTTATTCACCAATGCTCTATGAGGTGTTCTGTTTTGAATATACATCGTTGTGTTGCATGCCTCTGCCCATAAAAATCTAGGCAAATCTTGGTCATACAACATCGCCTTTGCCACCTCAACTATTGTTTTATTCTTTTGCTTCGCTACTCCATTCTGCTGAGGATTATATGGAGTTGTCCATTTCTTTTGGTGTCTTCCTTCGCGCATAAGTCTGTGAAGTATTTATCTGTGTATTCTCCACCATTATCTGAATGTAGCACCTTGATCTTTTTTCCTATCACATTCTCTACGAGAGCCTTAAAATCTTTGAACCGATCAAAGAACTCATCTTTGGTCTTTAAGAAATAGATCCAGATTTTCCTAGAATGATCATTAATAAAGGTGACAAAATATTTGTCACCGCTAAGAGATCTAGTGGACATAGGGTCACACATATTTGAGTGTGTCAATCCCAACATCTCATTTTCTCTACTATCACTTCCAGGAAATGTTTCCTTTGGGTATTTTGCAAGTATGCGTCCTCTACACACATCATTGTGCTTTGTGTTGAGAACTGGAACTCCCATTACAGTTTCTATGAGCATCCTAAGTGTTCCATGGTGTAGATGTCCCATCTTCCTATGCCATAGTTCGTTCAACTTCTTTCCACTGATATTATTACTACCAATCAGTGCCATTGGAGAATCGAGCTACAACTTGTATAACATGTTGCTCCGAGCTCCATTTTGTTTCACCTTCTTCCAGCTAGAGTGTTTGACATATACTTTCTTCCCCACGAAGTGTACATCGCACCCCTTGTCTTGTAACTGGGGCACTAAAATTAGGTTCATACCCAATCCTGGCACATCCAGTACATTAGTAGCATTAGTGTTGGTTCCTGTTTCTATTTGAAATTCTATGGCGCCTCTCCCTACCAGAGTACATTTAGTTATGTTGTCCATAGTGATCTATAAGTCCATCTTGTCCTCCTGATAGCTAGAGAAATATTCTTTAACTCATGTCATGTGAGTTGAAGCTCCACTATCAATATACTAGACACCAGATGAAGTCGAACCTGATAAGCATGCAAACTCATCCTCCAACCTAGAAGATAATTCTGAGGCTTCCTGACTGTTGATTCTATCCATGATTTTATGTTTGATTTATCATTTCCTTCCTAAATTTGTTTTTGTTGCTGCAAAATACCGCGTCCCAGCTGGAAATCTAGTCTACAAAAAAAATACTACTACTTCCTTTGCCTCTAGCAATCCTCAATCTAGAAAATATAATTTCTCTGTCAACTCTCTCATAGAAATAGACTTTTCATCAAAAATTGACCCTCCTTGCTAAGAGGATTGCACTGTCTCTAGGGTTTCGAGCAGTTGCTTACGTAGTGCTACGGAGCTCCTTCCCTTCTCTACAACTAAGCTCTCCAACTTATATCTCTGCTCTGATACCATGTGAAAATTCTGAAACCTAGAATCCTATTGCAACAAGTGATAAAATTTCTTCTATTTGTTAATTTAATTAAACAATTGATTTGCAATTTCCTACGAAAAATATTGAAACATATACACTACAGACTTCACAAAACAAATACTGCGGAAGAATATAAATGTTGGAAAATTACAGAAATTCTAGCACACATAAAGATATAGACATAGTTATTTTTCGACAATATTTCCCAGAAAAACCTAATGTGGGAAAATCGGTGTAGCAGATGAGGGTTTCTTTATTAATTCTTCAGTAGCAGTTCAAGTATAAGAATTCAGACAACAAAACAGAGGAAAAATACTGAGAAAAAATTAGAAACAAATTTCTTACTCTCCACAGCGACTCCCTGACCTCGAGATGGACCCTCTACCCATATGATGGTGTCTTTGCGTCACCCTTTACGCAGTGCTCTAGTGGACTGCATCTCTCCTCATGTTTTCTCCTCCTGAATTTATCCTACACTTTCCGAACCATTGCTGGTATGATCTCTCTCTCTCTGTCTGTCTTGCAACTCACCCTCTAGCTCTATCTCCTCTAGTGAACTTCAGCCACTGAGAAAATCGATCTGCCTGGGCAACTGAGTAATTTCACTGATGTGTTCTTCCTCTACCCATCAAATTCTTCTTATAATCTCCTATTGGAGTACCAATGACCAAGATTAAAACATAATCGATGGCTAAGATTAACTAGAACTCGATCCATGTCTTCTTCTAGAAGATTCTCACCATGACTTAATTAATATCCTTTAATTAATCAGATTTCCTAAGTTTAGACTTAGGAAACATTAAAAAAAGGATTAACTATTTTAATTAAGTCATCTCTAGTTGGAATTTCCATAAACAATTTATGGGTTTTGGATAATACATGTATTCTATCCTCTCCGTCAAATTTCGTGGCTCGAACACATCCGATGCTACAAAAACTAACACTTCACTTGTCATCTTAAGAAGATAGATCTCTTGGATCAAATCACGGGCACCTCTAGTAGTCCTACTCGACCTCCTTCTTGGGCTTCATCTCTCCTAACCTCATGATTCAATGAGCTCCCTTTGACTTGATGTATCTAGCCTTCCCTTATTCCTCTTTAAATAACCATTCCTAGGCCTCTTAGGAACCCTCTAGATTTTAGGGGTTTTGTCTAATTAGACCTTAGGAAACTTTAGTTTCCTTTTAGATTTCAAACTCCAACTTAAGTCTAAAACTCCTCTACTTGGGTCCTTTGCCCACAATTCCTTTTTTGACCAAACTTCACAAACCCGTGCCTTGGCTTGTGAAGTACCTCCCAAGCTACACAATTCAACACTCCCTCTTAGTGAGGGAGCTACTTCCACTGCTTGGAAGTATCCATCATCACTGACGACACTAGCCCATCTAATATCCATCACTACAACATACCCTGTAGAATAGATCACATTATCTTTGTAGTGTCATTGTGTCATCGGAACCTGAAGATCTTAAACTTCCATAGGGTTGCTCCCTTTGAACCTAGAATACCTTTGAATCTACACAATCTCCAATGGCTCAACTTGCTTCCACTATGCACACTTTGATCCATTGGCCCTTCAAAGTAGCTATGATTCAATGTTGAGTTTCCATGGCATTCAAGAATCTGATTTAACTCTTAGAATCTCTGACGCAAACACACTCAAATGCCACAACAAACTACTTTTCGTAGTGGAATAAACACACATCAGTGAATCAACTAGTGCATGTGATCGTTTTTAACTTCTTTTCCAAACCCTTTTTCGTTATATTACAAACTATAAGGCAAGAGTCTAAGGGCTTCCGTACCAGGGATCTTGGTTGATATAAGGACACAATTAGGGCTTTGTGTCAGTCACTTTAACTACCAATATACCATGAACAAGACACACTTGACCTACTTGCCAATGTGACGCCCCACTGCCCTTTCATTCCATGTGCCCTAAACACATCTGGCGGGTCCTCTTTCCTTCCAATTTGTTCATCACTACAACTACATCTTCAATTGCTCAACCTACCACTATCAATGATCACACATACTTTTGTGTCACTGAACTTTGCCTCATTGATCTGCCCACTAGTAGGCCTCTTGTTCCATTAGGATGATTGCTCATTGGATCTTTTGGAACTACCCTTTACTGAAGTCTACCCATCTACAACTCTTGAACTAGGGATCCACAATCTACCTCTTAACATCCCATGGATCCTTTCATGAACCTGTACTTGAGGTTTGCATCATGCACTACAAAATGTTCGAAATTATGATTATCGTTAGACCAAAACCCGCAGGTGTTAGTCAACAATCGCATCGCCAGAGATAAGGATCCATGAGAGGTAGTTAGTCCATGTCACGAAACACATGGGGAACGTTGGTTTATTGAATGTCCAACAATCTCCCTTCCAATGTGAGCGAGGTGTGTATCGAACTTGTGACCTATGCTATGATACCACTTGTTGGAAATCACGATTGTCGTTAGACCAAAACCCGTAGGTGTTAGTCAACGATTTCATTTCCAAAGATAAGAATCCACGAGAGGTGGTTAGTCCATGTCACAAAACACACGAGGAGCATTGGTTTATCTAATGTCCAACACGAAAACCAATTTTTCATAATTCCATTTGTGAACAATGCTCCCATCATCTATATCTGCCCCTTCTTGTCACTTTAGAGTGTTGATCCTAGGGCATACACATTTTCCCTCCCCCTATGACACATAGTTGCTCCTATCAAGCTACTTAGGGCTTACATATCTGCTCACTTATAGTCACATCTAGACTAATCTAGGTCTCCATAGATTCTGCCCTCTATTCAACAATTTGATTTCTAAAATTGCATAGATCTGAGAAATAATCATATTGTTGTTCCAAAACCTAAAAAAAGCTGCATAAAACCCTTGTTCACACACATTACATCAACAATCTATTTTGTCCATTGATATGTTGGTGCAACCTCTTAAAAAAATTTGATCACAACCCATAATCAAGCACATAGGTCTGCGGCCATCTTACTGAGGTATGGTCACTCTTTTAAGGGTCATGACCCTCCATTTCATTACACAATATCCACACATTTATACATAATAAAAGGAAAAAATCACAAATTTGTAACATCTCTGGAATATCCCTAACTAGGGATTAGCATTTGTTGTCGTAAACCATTTAGGAGCATATCTCAACTCAGAGACACTTCCCCTTGGTACTAACCCTTTCCTAGTAGCCTTACAGTCCTTAATCCTTGTAGCCAGCACCTTGAAAGCTTTGGACAACCCTTATCTTGTTAGTTTTTGTAGAATGGGAGGTGTTCTAGTCTTGAAACTTTGTGGAGAGGCTAAAACATAGGATTTCTCCATAACCCATAAATCATTTTTGGAAATTCCACCTAGAAGTGTCTCAATTAGATTATTATCCTACTCTTAAATATTTCCTAAGTTTAAACTTAGGAATTCTGGTTAATTAATTGATATTAATTGAGGTAAGGTGCGAATCATATAGAAACTCACATAGATCGACTGGGAATTAATCTTATCCATCGATCAAGATTTAATCTTGGTTGTTGGAGTTCCAACAAAATATTATAAGAAGTCAACGAGTAGATGGAGAATACACACTTGAGGTCAATTTCCTTGGAGAGTTTGATTTTCTAGAGAGCAACAATAGTTGTTGGAAGAGGTTGAGCCAAAGAAGGAAGCAGAGATAGAGAGGGGTAGGGACAGTGAATCCAGAGCAAGATTTTCCAGGTCCGGTGAGTACTTTGCAAAGAGGTTGATATTTTCTCCAAGAAGTTGTGTAGAGGCAGCATAGAAGCCTCACAAGGAAGTTTGGTTTTGCTAAGGTGAAGCTGGGTTTCAGTTCCAAAGGTCGGAAAGCATTTCCAGAGTGTTGGAGAGATAGTTTCCTAGTCAGCAGTAGGAAGGACAACTAGATTAACAGTCGATTATGGAAACACAGGTGGCAAGCAAATCTTGAGTGACGTAGAGCCTGCTCAGTCCCAGTTGGATGACTAGCTTTTCAGAGGTCAGATAGTGTCGGGATTGCTCAGAGTGAGGGTAATTTCCCTTAAAAAAAATTGCTAGTATTGTCTTTGTAGGATTTCCAGTTTTTGGCATCCAGATTGTACTCATATTATTTCACAGCTACATAATAATAAAAGCCCTCAATTGTTGCACCGGTTTTCCCAAGTTGGGTTTTTTCCGGGGAAATTTGTCCAAAAATAATTGTGTCAATTTTTATGTTTATGTGTGCTATAATATTTCTCAGTTTCCAACACTATTATTTTCTGCAGCATTTTTGTGAAGATTGTAGTGTGTTTATTGCGTTGTTTTTTTTTTCTACTATTCTATTGATATGAAACAAAATAAAAGTACATCGAGGCTCTAGCCTCAACAGTGTTGAAAAACGTTTGTCAAAAAATATAAAAGTTTAAGCGCGACTGCCCCATCGATGGGGAAACCAGTCTGTGAAAGCAGATGAAAACCCACGCAGGGGTTACAAGTTTTGACAAAAAAATACCAAACATAGCAAAAAAAACAATCAGAAGGAATTTTTTTACAAAACATGACATGGCAAAAATCATCTAATCAACATAAGAAAAATGCCAGCTGGCAGAAGGGCGACACCTGGGTGCCAAGTGTCAATCGTGATGGACCTCTTGGAGGTCATCTGAGGTAGGCTCTTCCTCGATAAGACACGTGTACTTGTACCACTCCTCCTCCTCTGTTGACATGCCGCGCTGAATTCCACGAGTTGGTTGAGTGCCAGCAGAGCTGCCTTCTGCTGCATGTTGGCCAGACGTGTCTCCTGCTCTGCCACCGGTTGCCTTTGTGTCTTCAGCCCGGCCTTCGGTAACCAGCTGACTGCCAACCAACTCCTCTCCATGCGGGGTGGAAAATTCCTCAACCAGTTGCTACTTACCTGGGTCTCGAGCGCTCTTGTTCCATTAAGCGGCCCTCTGCTGCTCACCATTATTCCCTGGTGGAGCTTCCTATAGGTCAGATTCCTCAGAGAAGGTGATGGTGATTGTGGTGATGATAACAGGCCTGTGAAGAGTGCTATGGAAGAGAAATTGAGTCGTGTGAGGAGCGGGGTGAGGGGGAAGGGGAAAATTGGACGTATGAATATTTGAGTCCATCCTGCGGGCACTCTAGAGCTGAGCCTATCCTCTGCCACTGCAGGTATCTGGATACTGGCCAGAGAAGGTGCTATATGGATTTGAGATGTCAGGAGAAGAGGATTCAGGGCTGGGCGTAGCAGGAGGACAGATGCATTTGCCATGACTGCCCCCTCTTTTGCTTCGCATGCGGTGGCGGATGCAAGCCATAACGGAATTCGTCGCAGAGCTATCAATGGGGGAATCAGAGGAATGGCTATTCAGAGAGAGAGCTGAAGAATTCTAGGCTGGAATCAAATTATAGTGCATGGTTTGGGAGAAATGATACCCATTTCCCACATCCACACAGCTGAGCAACCAACAGCGACTTCCAGTGACGGTGCGAGAGTAAGGCTCCATTGCCTGAGGAGGGCAAGTGCTATTGAGCAGAGGAGGAAAGACTACATTATGGTATGTGGAGGCCATTGCCTTGAGCTTGATAGATAATTCTCGACTGGAGCACCCAATTAATGGCGCCTGCAGGTCGCCATGAATTCCTTTCATTCTAGCTTGGGAGGGGACATGGGCGGCCATGTGACCAAGCCTCCCGCCGTCCTTCACCATTAATGCCATTGTTATCACCCGCATTTGGGTGTGTTTATTACGTTGTTACCGTAGCAATAAACTGCTTATTTAATTAACAATTAAAAGAAATAATTCCAGTTGTTGCAATAGGATTTCAGTAGTGATTTTTTCACATGGTATCAAAGCAAGGTTTATCAGACCAATCTCTTAGATACAAAGAGGGATAAATTTCATTGTTCAAAATGAGAAACAACATAATTTCTCCAAGGTTTGAGTAGGGCCTAGCTAGGTAGTGCAAGTGGCAGAGCAAAAGTTCAATTTCTAGTTGCAGAGTGGCAGGAAAAGTTTGAGTTTCTCAGAGCAGTACTCCAGCAGGGAGAGGTAGAACTAGAAAGTATTTGCAGAAAGTAGTGAAGCAGAATCATTGAGCAGATTCAAGTAGAAGAGGAGGAGAAAAGCACACACAGAGAGAAAATTTCTCTCACGGGGTTTCGAGCTTTAGAAATTTGATTTTCCTGTTTCATATTGGCAAAAGTTATGAGTAATTTTTCTCCTTCCAGAAAGGAGTGTGAATAAAAGATTCAACAACCAAGCAGAGGAAGAGGGAGATTTTTTACCAGATTCAGAGATGGCCACAATAGGGATTAGAGATTAGGATAGGTTGGAGGGATCCTCCAACTATGTCATCTGGAAGGCTAGGATGTCCTTCCTTCTAGATGAATTTGGCCTGAAAGCCTATGTACATAATGTGGTAGAAATACCCTAGGATATATACCAGCTGAAAGAGTACAAGAAAGAAATGGTGAAGGCAAATCAGATTATTTTAGATGGAGTCTGAGATCATATAGTCTTACATGTGGTAGACAAAATGACTACCAAGGAGATGTGGGACGCTCTCACCCAGCTATATCAGAGTACTTCCAAGTAGCAGAAGATGTTTCTCCAGGAGAATCTGAGAAGCATCAAGATGTAGAAAGGTGAAGGTATTGATTCCCTCCTCACCAAGATTCAAGAGGTTTGAGATCAGCTTGCAGTCGTTGGAGAGGCACCTCAACCAACATAGCTCATACGATTGGCACTGAATAGTGTCTTAGAGGAGTGGAAAGTGTTTGTCCAAAGTATCTTGGGCAAAGACACATTACCTAGATGGTACAAGATGTGGGCTAACCTAAAACAAGAGGAGTGAAGGTGAGCTCTTTTGAAGAGCACCATCAGTGGAAGTAGCATAAAAGGTGTGAAGGGTGACAAGGATGAGGAAGATGTGGTCCTGGCATCAAAGGGTCCTAGTGAGGGACATGGAGAGAAGAATAAGAAGAAGGACATATCTAAGGTCAAGTGCTCCAGGTGTGGCAAGTTTGGCCACTACAGAACCCAGTGTCCTCTCAGGAAGAAGGACAAGCAGGAGAAGGAGGACCAGGCGGAAATGTCCATAGAGATAGACAAGTTGTCCTCTAGGCTAGAGGAATATTTTGGAATGATGGAAACTATACCTCCAAGAGTGAGGTGAGGCGATATGGAGTTATAGTCCTATAGTTGCATAGTTTGGGCAGGGTCCATTGAGGTGTCCTCTCATGGATGATTACCTTGCTACATGGGCCCACAATATTTACTAGGAGGATGGATCAGTGTTAGTTGATGCAGTCAGATTCTAGAGTGACAGTTGCAAACTAGTGGCAGTTAGGTGTTGAGGAGTGCAGTGCAATGTTGATAGCATAAAAGGTGGCTCAGTGCAAAGTTAACAATAATGCAGATTCCTTAGTAAATAGTGTTGGGGCTAGAAGTAGTCAAGACTCAAGAGATAAATGCTTCACATACACAATCGATTCAGTATTTAGGATGCTTCTTAGTTGCAATAGTTGTAGTAGCAACAACAATAGATGAGAGGGAGTGGCAGTGAAGATGCAGAGTTGACAACAACATAGTAGTGTCAACAACAACACAAATGCAACATCTCATTTGCGCAATGGCAGGAAATCACAGTGGCCAGACATCAACAGGGTGATAGGGTGATACAGAGACATGATTTTGGAGCAATAGTGCAGCACTAGAACACCTTCCTTGCTAAGAGGGAATGTTAGGTTTTGTAGCATCGGAGGTGTTCTAGTCTCGAAACTTTGGGGAGAGGATAAAACATAAAAGTTCTGCATAACCCAGAAATTGTTTCTAGAAATTCCACCTAAAAGTGTCTCAATTAGATTATTAGCCCACTTTTAAATATTTCCTAAATCTAAACTTAGGAAATCTGGCTAGTTAATCAATATTAATTGATATAAGGTGTGAATCATCTAGAAACTCACCCAAATCATCTGGGAAATAATCTTAGCCATCGATTAAGATTTAATCTTGGTCGTTGGAGGTCCAACAAGAAGTTGATGGGTAGATGGAGAACACACGTTTAAGGTTTATTTCCTTTGAGAGTTCGATTTTGTAGTGAGAAACAACAATTGTCGGAAGAATTCGAGCTAGAGAAGGAAGCAAAGACACGAGAGGGGCAAAGATAGTGAAGTCGGAGGAAGATTTTCCAAATCCGGTGATTACTTTGTAGAGAGGCCAAGATTTTTTCTATGAGGCTGTGTAGAGGCAACGTAGAAGCCTCACAAAGGAGTTCGATTTTACTAAGATGAAGTTGGTTTTGAGTTCCAGAGGTCGGAAATCATTTCCAGAGTGACAAAGAGACAATCTCCTAATTAGTAGCAGGAAGGATAATTCAATCTAGGCAGCATGTGTGGTAGGAAGCTCCATAGGGACGCAAATCTTGTGTAGCCCAGTTGGACGACTAGATTTTCATAGGTCAGACAATGTCAGGATTGCTCAAAGTGAGGGTAATTTCCCTCAGAAAATTGTTGCTAGCATTTTCTCTGCAGGATTGCTAGTTTTCGAAATCCAAATTGGACTCAGATTATTTCATTGCTGCATAACAATAAAAACCCTCATTTGTTGTACCAATTTTCCCAAGTTGGGTTTTTCTGGGGACATTTATCCAGAAATAATTGTGTCAATTTTTATGTGTGTATGCTAGAATATTTCTCAGTTTCCAACACTATTATTTTCCACATTATTTTTGTGAATATTCTAGTGTGTCTATTTCGTTGTTGTCGTAGCAATAAACTGTTAATTAATTAACAATTGGAAGAAATAATTCCAGTTGCTGCAATATTATATTAGTAGTGAAATTTTCACACGACCTTACTTTTCTAGCCTAGAATACACCTGCAGCCTACCTTCCATAGTTCAGCGAAACCCTCAGAAGACTTGGCTGCCTTAGGACTAAAGAAGGCCCACTCAAGTGCTAGTAAGTCTCAGACCAAACATTCCTCTCTTGCTGAGGCTTCATGGGTCTTCTTCACTTTCCATCTTGAGAATATATCTCTCTTGGATCAAATCACGACCTCCTCTAGTAGCCCTAATTGGCCTTCTTCTTAGACTACATCTCTCATAGCCTCACGATCAAATGAGCTCCCTCTCACTTGATGTCTCTAGGATTCCCTTGGGCCTCTTTAAATAGCCCTTCCTAGGCCTCTTAGGAACCCTCTAGATCTTAAGGGTTTTGTCCACTTATACCTTAGGAAATTTCATTTTTCTTTTAGATTTTAAACCCAAACATGGGTCTAAAAGCCCTCTACTTGGGTTCTTTGCCCACAAACCCTTTTTGTGTCCAAACTTCACAAAACCATATATTGGCTTGCGAAGTACCTCCCAAGCTACATAATTCAAGACTCCCTCTTAGTGAGGGAGGTAATTCCACTACTTTGAAATATCCATCATCACTGACGACAATATCCCATTTGGCATCCATCACTATATCATACCTTGTAGAATGGATCGTGCTAGATCTATAGTGTCTCTGCCTCATTAAAACCTGAAGATATTCAACTTCCATAGGGATGCTCCCTTTGAAGCTAGACTCCCTTTGAATCAACATGATATCCACTGGCTCAACATGCTTCCATTGTGCACAATCTGATCCAATTGCTCTTCAAATTAGCTCTGATTCCATGTTAAATTTTCACGACATTCAAGAATTTGATTTGAGTCTTAGAAGATTTGATGCAAACACACTCAAATGCGATAAAAACTACTTTTCATAGCAGAATAAACAAACATAAGTGAATCAACTAGTGCATGTGACCACTTTTAACGTGTCTTTCAAACCCTTCTTCGTTATATTACAAACTATAATACAAGAGTCTTAGGGCTATCGAACTAGGAATATTCGTTGATACAAGGACACAACTAGGGTTTGGTGTCGATCACTTTGACTACAAATATACATTGAACAAGACACACTTTACCTATTTGATGAGTTGACGCCCTGCATCCCTTTCAGTCCATGTGCCCTGAACACATCTGGAGGGTCCTCTTGCCTTCCCATCTACTGATCATTACAACTACATCTTGAACTTATCAACCTACCACTATCAATGATCACAACTCATTTTTTGTCACTGAAATTTAAATCATCGATCTGCCCACTAGAAGCCCTCCTGCTCCATTAGGATGATTTCTCATTGGGTCTCTGGGAATTTCCCACTTGTTACTAAAGTATGCCCATCTACAACTCCTAAACTAGGGCTCTACAACCTGCTTCCTAACAACCCATGGCTCCTTGCATGATCCTATACTCGAAGTTTGCATCTGACACTACGAAATTCCATTCTTCATAATTCCATTTTTGAATTGTTCTCCCATCATCCTTATCTACCCACTTGTTAGCCTTATTGTCACTTTAGAGTGTTGACCCTAGGGCTTACACATATTCCCTACCTTTGTGACACATAGATGCTCTTGTCACTCTCCTTAGGGCTTGTAGATATACCCACTTATAGTCACATAGGAACTAATATATGGCTCCATAGATTCTATCCTCTGTTTTGTAATTTAACTCCTCAAATTGCATAGATATGGGCATCAATCATACTTTTGTTTCAAACCATTAAAGAAATCTCATAAAACACTTCTTCCCACATGCTACATCACCCATCTATTATGTCCATTGATATGTTAGTGCGACCTCCTCAGAACTTCTGATCACAACCCATAATCAAGCACACACATCTGTGACCTTTTGACTGAGGTATGATGACTCTTTTAAGGGTCACATCCCTACCTTTCAATACACAATATCCATGCATTTAACTCAGATTTACATGATATAATCCTAGGTCCTTAACGTCTTAATAATATCCCTAACTAGGGTTTAACATATGTTGTCCTTAGCCCTTTAAGACTAGATCTCAACTCAAGGACACTTCTCCTTAGCACTATCCCTTTTCTAGCAACCTTATAGTCCTCAATCCTTGTAGCCCTCACCCCAAGAGCTTTAGGAAACCCTCAACCTTCCATTTCTAGCCCATAATACACCTTGAGCCTACCTTCCACAGTTTAGTGAAACCCTAAGAAGACTTAGTTGCTTTAGGGCCCAAGAGGACCTCCTCAAGTGCTAACAAGTCTCAAACTAAACCCTCCTCTCTTGCTGTGGCTTTTGTTGGACAATTATCATGGTTTGGATGGGTAGTGGCAACAAGTGTGTTGGAATTGATGTCAACTACATTAGCATTGATGTCGGTGGTGTTAGGGTCCTATAATAATAGGATTCATAATTTTGAATAGGCTATGGTTAGTCTTGTAATATTGTACATACTTTTGCTTTCGAAAAAATGTTTCCCATATTAAAAAAAAGGTAAAGAGGGTATGTCCTAAAAGAATAAACAAAGGAAAAAAACAAAGAAAAAAGATAATAAAAAAAGTGAAAATATGAACCCCAAAAAGAAATAAAAATAGATCATGAAAGTGTGCGAATTCAAATGCCACTACCATTGCTTTACTTTGTAAAATAAGATTGTGTGCAGCTTGTCAGAAATGCCACAATCCATGATGGTCAAATAGCTTAATCTTGACCCATTCATGCTTTAAATTTTATGTTGATAGATAGAGCATAAAGATCTAGCCAAACTGTTTAACCTTGGTAGATCAGTAGTTAGGTAGAGAATAAGAATGAGCCCATCAGTTTAATCTGATCCATTGGAAGTTATAAGGTTAGAATTAGATAGTTTGCTTGTCAAAAGAAAAGGAAATAAAGGGTCAGCAAGCTCAAATGCACCCATTAAAATGAAGAGAAAATGTTAGAGTAAATAAAAGGCAGGTAGAAGAAATGTTGCAAATGCACAAGGTTGTTAAGTCAAAAGCTCATTTATCATGCTTAAGCCTATGTTTCATGTGCAGGAGGAAATGTGAGAAGGAAAGGATATTCACCAAGCTTCTTTACTAATTTCCCCTCATTTCACTACACCCCCACATACTTATTTGTTAATTTTCCCATTATCCCTTCATTACTTGTAAATACCCTTTTTTCCCTCATTTCGACCTTTACCCCTTGGTTTCACACATTCCATAGAAATTACCCTTCAAAAATCATCCCCCCTTCCCAAAACCCCTTTCCCTAGTGTGAAACCCATTCCCCATTACAAATATCACTTTATGCCTTATTAATTTCCCTTTCACGACAAACCTTTTTAACCCACCAATATTTGGTGCAGTTAAAAAACCCCGCCACATAACCCATGGTCCCACCTTATTTACCCTCTACTTATATTAAAAAACCCAACATTATGCGCTAATTAATTACAATTATCTGTAATTAAATCCCGGGTCCCGCCAAATCACTTTCCTGATTTTATCCATGCAACTTAACTGCGCGATAGCCCTCTGATCTCCTACCCCCAGATCTGACAATGTACAACCATATCGCGTGGATTCATCGTCTGACCGATAATATCCCGAGAACACGTGAGATTCACGATTTTGCCTGGGCGCCGTTCTGCTACATGGCAGCACCAGCCTAGATCGCATGCTCGTGAAAAATACTGCCTGCCCTCCAAAAGTGGTGCGATGGCACACAAAACAACCTCCCTGCCCAAACCGTAAACTACCCACTATTCATTAATTATTTCCACGCCAAAATGTGACAGTTACCCGTTAAAAGGCCAAAAAAGCCCCAATTCGCTCTTTTCTTGCATTTTCACGGTAAACTGTTGCTTAGCCATTTGCGACACCCTGAACCTCTATGACCAATTAACCACCTTTTGTCGCCTGAAGAGGCTCCAGATACCCAATTGAAGCAACCAATTGACAGTTGAAGCCACAATACCTTCTGAATTCATCACTGAGCCCAGTCTGCAAGTCAAACCATCAATTTCCAGGTATTCTTGGAAAAAACCAAAACGACCTTTGAAATATGAAAACTCACTGTTGTAATTAAGTGGTTGAATAATTGAATTAATTAAAGAAACTTTATTGAATTGAGAAGAAACCTATTTGTACATCCCAAACCCTTTCACAAACTGTAATTACCAACCCACTATTCCAGAACCTTTAAAACCTCACTCTTGAAACCATTGAAAGTCTAATTCAAATCTGTAAGCCCAATTATGGCTTCCCAAACCTCTTTGGACATGAGACCTCTGCAAACCCCTCACCTGGATATCGACCACCTTGCATTAGCAGACAGAGACTTCGAAATAAATGACACAGCTTCCCCTGCCTACCTTCTAAATCTCCACTGTTGGAGTAAGGAAAAGTTCTTAAACCAAAATGATGGCATTCACCTTTGGGACTCTAATTTGCCCAAGTATTTTTTTCTAGAAGTACACCCATTCCCAGAAATCATCCACTTGTGTCATGCTTGCTACATTCCCAGCCAAAGAGCCATTGTCACCCCTGACCAACAAGTTTTATTCACCATCACTGCAAAATCCATTAACCAAATGTTGTAGGTCCAACCAAGCCCAAATGAGACTCCACTTTCAATTGAAGGCTTGCTTGACCTCTATACCAAGTTAGACCTTCCTAGAATAACCCAAATTTTCCAAACTTCCATCATAAAGGAGTGTCGTACTCCTACAAAAAGTCCTCCATATGCTGCCACCAATGTTTCTGAGAGAGGCAGACAAATCATCACCATGCTCTCCTACATTTTAGGATACACCACAGATGAATATGTGGATGAGGTTGTTCTTGCCTTCCTTTCCATCTTTTACCCAAGCAAGCCTGCTGCTATAATGTATAACTATGCTTAGTTCATAATAGACAGAATGCATGAACAATTCACCAGGCTACCAACCAAGAAAGTTTTCAAGTATTCTTCAGTTTTATTTCATATGTTCTTGTACTACCAGTCAGATAAATTCCCTGTCAGCATCCAGAAGTTAGATACCAAAGGAAATCCAAGATCAGACATCTATTGGACACCACTGATCCAAAAGTACTCCACTGTATTTACTTACAAACACTTCATTGATTCATTTGTTCATCCTGTTATGAATATGCTAACCAGTAGCCCTCGGCCTAGAATCAATCAAGAGATCAAAAGGGTGTTATAGTTGGCAAAGAACAGTAAAGTGGGAGACTAGTATTTATACCAGCACCACACAGAGATAAGGATATATGGATGCCAACTGGCTCCTTACAAACTACCCAAATACCTCCCCAAGAGGATATTTGCACTAGAATGCTTTAGGCATATTATAAATTATGATGAAGTCAACTTCCTATCAGCTAGGAAGAAAACCCAATTCAAAATGAAAAAACAATTGGGCCCCTTCATTTGTAATACCAAAGAAGCTAGACGAGAGGCAGATAAGATTCTACAGTAGATGAAATTCAAGAACAATTTTATATGGCAATATGACCCTCATGGATTCATAAAAAAGCTAAGACTAAAGTTCAAATTAGGTCCTTTCATCCATCATCCCAAGCCAGACATTGAGAGATTTGCCAACCAATCAGAATGGTTTTAAAACACTTTGATAGACATGGACAATACTGTGGTTGATGTAGAGAATACATTGATTGATGCAAAGAAATAGATTGATACAAGTTCCTTCCTGTAAGTTCCAGAATTAGGAGAACCAATGAATATTCCTTCTATTTTACAGAATCCAGCAAATGGAGATAGAAATGCAAAGAGAACCAGGGAAGAAGGTTCTAGTTCAGCTATGGAAACTACAAGTGAACAATTTGAGATCAGTTATAGGAAGAGGCCCAAGCTTAATCTTGTAACTAAACAGGAAGACACCATTGACTCAGTGGAAATCACTGATACTGATGCAATGGTGGAAAGAAGCAAAGGCACAATAGCTTCAGGAGAAACACACCAACCCTCAACATCAAACACTCAAGTTATTGAGAAGAAACTCAGTGTTAAGGTTTCTTCATTCACCATGCCTGTGGATAAAGAGAAGGAAATCAAAGATAGATACAAGGAAATTAAGTTGAGGAATGAGAAGTTGAAGGCTGAGACTTATTCCCAATACTTCAAGTAGACACCTACAAATAAAAACATGTTGATGTCAGCGTTTTACATCAAAACAGAAAAAATGCAGATGTCATTCATGCAACCTACAGTCCGGTAGCCAAAAACATCAGCAAACTATAGGAACACAGATTTTGAGGTTTTGGCCAGGGATGTCCATCCCATTGACCGAATTGAGTTTCATAAGCAGGCATGTGAGATGATCTATTCCACCTTGACAGGAAAAGTAATGACTACACATAAACTGCAAAATTCATAAGATAATATCACTGCACAGTACAAACTAGAGAAGGTCTCCTCACAGGCCAAAGATAACATAATCAAGTCATTAGAAAAATTGGTGATTGAGCTGGGACATGATCCCAATGATATCAAGGCTATTGAGAAGCTGATAAAGAAAAAGAATGAGGACATTGCTTCTCTCAAAAAACAACTCAAATTGCCTCATTCAGAGCACCCATAGAGAAAAGAGGTCTTAGAAAGCCAAACACATCAGGAGGAAATGATGGACCTTGTTTTACAACTTAATGATCAACTGAAGGAAATGGAGAAGGAGATAGACATCTTGATACAGTTAAAATAAGCTAGTCTTGAGACTGGCACTGCCACTGTTATCACAATAATCACTACTGCAGTACCATCCACCTTGGCAGGTACATTGGCTCCTATAGTTGCACTGGCTACAACACTACCAGCTGCCACAACATCTACATCAGCAACAGGGTTGACAACAACAACAGCTCAACCAGGTGATGAGACAAGTAAGTTTGTCAAGGAAATGGAAGACATGTCCATTCAGACCACATAAATAAACAAGTTTAAGGAAAAGATAACCATTCTAGAGAATGATAACAATCTTGCACATATTATGCACAAGGAAGAAGTTTAGAAGCCTACCAAGTTGACTGAAAGGATGAAGAGCTTGAAGAAAGAATTAATGTTAAAGGAGCCACTTGGCCAAGCTAAGGAACAGTTATGGGCCAATATCATTGACTCTGTCAATGATATTTGGCCATCCATTCAATTAATTTTTGAACAAAATGAATTAGTGAAAGAGGCTACAGAAGCCATACAGAGAGTTAAAGCAGAACCGGGAGACATGCCAAAGGAAGCCACTAGAATAATTCATTTCCTCAACTCCAAAAACAAATATGAATTGCAAGAGATGGAGATACTTGACAGGACTAGCAAAATATTAGAGGTAAAAAAGGTCCTCACCAAGAGGAATTTGATAATTAACCTTGAAGATAAATGCCAAACCATGCAACTGGCTATAGACAGGTTCATGGTTAAGTTTGATGTTTTGAGGCAGAAAGGTCTGCCAAATCCCTTGGTGATAAATGATAAATTGATGCCACAAGACGACTACAACAGGAGAATAAGAGAGGTGGCTAGAGATCAGGTAAATACTTCTTCCATGAAAGGGATGCCTACTGGAAAGGTTCTATATCAAACATTTGAGAACTTGTTTTACCTCCAGCATGAGGTAAAACACTTTTTTTTTGTAAATAAACCCACTTTGTCCAAGTACACAGAAGCAGATGAAATTTATAGGAGGATGGTAAATATTCAATTACCAAATGCAAACACATGGGAAAAGTTGAATGACTTACTATAAAAATGCACAATCTATATGTGAAAAATGACAGTCAAATTGAAAAAGGCACAGTAAAGAAAAAGTAACAGGCCATCCAGATGAAAGAGTATCAGGTGAAAGTGTATCAGTTGAAATATCAAAGTAAAAAGAACAGCCAGCGTGAAGACGAATAGCAGGCAAAGAATAAACAACAAAATATCAGAGCATAAAGATAGCACAACCAAATAAACAAGGACAACATAAATCAGTTGAAAATCTGTCTCTATCTTCTTGCATGAAGATATTTCTTTCTCCTAGATTAATTCCCAAGACAGTTTGGGATATTTTGTAAACTATTTTTGTATAAATAATTCATATTTCAAAGTACTGAGCATGGATTTTTATACATTTGTAGAGTTGTATTGATCATAAACCCAAGGGTTATTGTACCATATTTTCAAGTCAGCAGACTGGATTGAGTAATAAAGAGATTGCATTATAGGATTCATGTGTTGAGCTATTACAATGAAGTATTTTCTTTTGTCAAATTTGTTATCTTCTTATGTATTTCACAAACTTGCATGTTAACCAAAGTGAATGAATTAACTGGAAATTTATTTCAAAATTTGTTTAAGTACACTTTGTCTTGAACAGTTAATCATTTCTATGTTTTCTTCTGATATCTGGATCTGAGAATCCTTAATTTCTCTCCCATCCTGGTTGACCTCTTTCACTTCTTTCACAATCTGGCCTAAGGAACCCTTAATTTCTCTTTGGATACGATTGAAAACAACTTCACCATCCAACCTTAAGATCTGAAATAACTCAGCTACCTTTCCCTGTAGACAATACTTTTAGAACTTGATCTAGTCCTGTTTGCTTGAAATTTGACCCCATAGCCTAAGGATAAAAGACATCCCTCTATCCCTCTATCCATCTAAATAAGTGATCCCGCCACCAAATCTGAATCAAAACCCAAGTACAAACATAACTAGCCTAAAATCAATTATCTAAACAAAGTTGAATCATAAAGAGAGAGCCCTCTCTGAGAATTAGGAAGGCTAGATCCTAATCTCCAAAGTTGGTTTGTGGTTACCTCTAATCATTTCTTTCTTAACAACTCTAGAGAAATATTGGAGTGCTAACAAGTGGCAACAAATGTGTTGGCATTGATGTCCACTAGGCTAGTTGTGACGGAACCTGAGGCTAACATTTATGAGCATTATATGTCAAGCTCAGGGGGAGTCCCATGGTTGTTACAGTCCTTGGTAGAGAACCATCATAGTAGCAATATGAGGTAAGAAGATAAAATATTGTATCTATGATGGTTAGGAAGTCCCAATTTTTGGAGGAGATTCTACCTTAGAACACCAACTCAGATGCTACTAGATATGGCATAGTTGGATAGTGTTCAAAAATAGTTTTCTAGTGGTATATTGAAGTCCAAAAATGCCTTCCTGGACCAAACGTTATTGCTAGTCAAATTCAAGACCCTCAAAGTCAAGAGGGCGGAGCTAATAGTGTTTGGAGGACCCTTTGGAGCAAGTTTAAGTTTGTTGGCATTTTCAAACGTGGTAGAACAATTGGTGGAGGTGACCATTTAAACGATGGGCTTCTAACTGGGTAGATCTTCCGCCACACATCCCCTCTGACGCATTGGTGATATTACGTTGAGTCTAACTGCTCAACTCTACAATTGTGCCACCCCCACCCCCCCCGCCTTCAAAACCACAAACAACCTACAATAGTGGAGCAAAACCACAAAAAATCTTCACTGGTAGTCGGGCGTACGTGAGCATGATGTCATCCTGATGGGTGTACCCCGAAAGCTTCATGTTGTGTGCATGAGAAATTCCTAGGATGGAAGTGGGGAGCTTATGTGTATATTCCACAAAGTAGTGGAATAGGCAACAAGAGCACTCATTGGTGAAGGTTTTAAAGCAGGGAGGACCACATGACAACTAAGCCTACAGGACTAACCTCAGAAGTTTTAAACGGTTGCAAGGAGAAAGTGTTGGGATACAAATATTAGGACACGTCAGCATGAACAACCAGGAAGAAAGCGACCAATGAGAGCAGGGTAGAGTTGAAGAAATGGTTGGGATCCTTGTAAGAAATTATCAAAGGGTTTTTCCGCAAAACACAAGGCTCGAGACCCTTATCTCTCTCCTCATGGAAGGCATGCGACAACAATGTATTGGTTGGTGATGATGTTAGCATGATGTTAGTACAGGGGACACATGGCATGAAGATTTAGGGTTTTTAGGTACCCAAGTGGGCCATTTCCAGGTGAAATGTGCACCACTCCAAAAGTGACATGTGACATGTGGCATGTGTGATGTCAGCATGACATCATCCCATTGACAAGGCCCTAGAAAGTTTTGGAGTGAGGCACAAAGGAACTGGTGGGCTGACTTGGCGTTGGGTTGATAGGATAGCTGTAAAAGTCTACTCAGCTTGACAGGCAGTTGATTTCCTCGCATGGTTGCAGCAGGGGGCCCATGGCACACGTCATCCATGAGGGTTTACCTTAGAGGGTTTGAGTGGTTCATAGAGAAGTGACAAGATGACTAGGCAATAAGCTCACATGTAGTATAACTCATCATGTTTGACCATTGATTGGTTGATGCATGCGCCGAGTGATCCCACTGGACATGTAAGCTCGTAAGGCTTACCTCAGAGAAAAACAAAGACGCGCTCAGGAGCTATTATGCAATGGTTTTGTGTGTTAAGAAACCACAGGCCTTTGGGCCAAAAATAAAGAGAAGGCATCAAGATGGAAAGGCATTACAGTGGTGTTACAAGTCAACCCGGTAGGTCTTTGATTGACCAGTGCAGGCATCGGGCAGACCCCACATTACACGTGATCACAGAGGGAAGGTTGCAGGTTAAGATAAGCCCAAGATAATGTTATATGCAGTTGTGTGAACGAGGGCATGGAGGTTTAAAGCAATGGAAATTATGCCCTCGAGACTATAGTTCAAAGGTAGACCTAGGAGCTATTGTGCAGTGGTTTTGGGGCGCATTTGCATGTTTCTTTGTCTGAGGGCATTCAGGTTATTTTCAATAAAAACCATTATGGGAAAATGTTTAAAGGGTGTATGGGTCGACAACTAATTTGGTATGGATCCGGCATATTTGGCACGTTTTCCATATGTGGATTTGCGCCACACTTGTGGGTGAGTCAAAAACTATTTTTGAAGGATTGTTGGCATATGTTTGAAAGCTTGGATGGGTCAGAAGCTAAAAATTTTATTTGAGTCAATGGCTAATGTCGAAAGATTTGGATTGAGATAGAGAGGACCCTGGTTAACAAAATGAATTAATGAAGCTTGACTCACACAAAAACAAGCCATCCCTAATCTTCCTTGCACGCTATGGATAATCTAATGGAAAAGGTTGTTGAGTGCAAAGGAATTGATCATAGATCAAATGGGCCATTCCTGAACTACAATATGAGTTATGTGATCAGTTAATGTTATGGGAATCATAGAAGCCCACTATAGAAGCAAAACTCATGAACGGATGATGTACCTGGACCACCATGCCCAGTCAGATCCACTCTTGCACCACACAATTGCCAGCGGATTCAGGGCCAAGATGAGGATTTATATGGCCATGAGAGATAATGGGAAGGCTTACATCATTCTTCAAGCCCTTGTAGATAGGATACAGGCTCGTTCAATCCATTGGGAGACCCGTGAGGATTTTTTGTGCCCCTAGAGCTGCTTGGGGACACCATAGGTTGTTTACTTGGAGATCAAGGGGCCAACCCTTTTATCACTATGTTTGGAGCTCATGCATCCACTTTGGCACACATTGGAATCCAATAGGACTCCTCAATGGCACTTTGACCTATTGTATCTACTATTTTTCCCTCTTGGGCGGGTTATTTTTGTATTATGGAGCTATCTTGGTGGGCTTGTCACAAAGGAATGTTATTTTGGCACATTATTTTATTAGTTGGGGCATTATTAGGCCTTATTAGGTAAATCAAACCCCTTAGGGAGGATATATATTGATGTGATGATCATTTCATTTGATCATCACTTGGTTTTGGACTAGTATCTCTTCTTGAGAATTTTGCTAGCCTTCTTGATGGACGAATTTGAATCTTGATGCATTTTGATGTTTGGAAGAGCTTGTATTTTATCTTGGAGCTTTGATTTTTTGTGTATTGATGATTGGAAGATTTTTGCTATACTTGCAAGTGTATTTTTCATGGTATATTTCTCATTTTGTCACTTGTATAATGTATGAAGAAATTTCTCTCATAAATATGGTGAATCAACATTAATGAAGTGCATTTTTGTTGATATTGTCTTTGTGAGGGCTCTTTCATATGTTTTATGCAATGTGTAGTGAATAAATATCATAGGGGAATATGATTATTCATAATCACCATGATAAGTCATCAATTGCAACATCAAAGAAGTATAAATTTTCCTAGAAACCTAGTTGTGTCCAGGGCCATGCGAAGTTGTTGGGGAACTCCTTGATTGGGTATAAGCATCTCTAAACATTGAATCATATAGACTCCATTCTCCCAATGGGCTAGGCATTGGTCTAGTCCTAGGTGATCACTAAAATGAAGATTTTTCTCACCTCCTTTTCTCTTTTCTAAGCCCTAACCCTAATAGGTTTCCTATGGCCTCACATAAAATCCATTGTATCCATAAAAAATTAGTGAACCTTCATAAATGATTGCACTGGTCTATCCTTTGAAAGGTCCTCCAATTTTCAAGCCATTCTGAAGGTGGAATTTCAAGTTATCCTAAGCCCTAGCTCAAGAACCGTTTCCCCTAGGCCACATTTTGTTAGTGGCTTCATTAAGGATCATTGCATTGAAAATCAAAGCCAAATCCTATCTCTTTGATCCTTTGATCCTCCCTCACTTCGTCAAGATCCTTTGGTTGAAGTTTCATCCCAAAACCTTGACCTTGTTTGGGTCCACTAGGGTTTCTTCGTGGTCCTGCAACCTTGTCACTCTCATTTCACAAGGATTGCTTAGTAAACCCTATTCTTCTAGGATTCTTCGGTCTAGGGGGATTTATATAAAGAAATTCTCCTCAACCCTAGGTCTAGGTATCCTTTTAGCCCTTCTTGGAGAGCCATTCAATTTGCTTCTTGAGCAAGTAATCCCTATCATTAGAGTCTCTCCTTTGAATAGGCTCTTCGAATCGCTACCTACACATCATTGATACATCTTTCCTAGTGATTTCCCTAATACTAGGACTCCTCCCATCGATGAAAAATTGTAAAGAACAAGGAGCTTTAGCTGAGGTGACAATGGGTTATTGCTCCATTGTTTCCACTTGACCTAGTAGTTTCTCTATAAGAACCCATCCTAGGACCCTTGCTAGTTTAGCGGTAACTTTTTTGGCACCGTTGCTGGACATGAGACATGTGTCTTGTATCCTTGATGACATCATTGTATATCAATCTTGGTGAATCCATTGGAAGAACAAAGCCCTAGTTCTTCATTGAATTCAAGGTCTATGCTTGTAGGGTGAAGTAAACATTTCTCTATGCATCTCTAAATTCAACTTGGCAACTCCCACATAATTACATGTATATCTCAATAGAATGTTTTTCTTTCATGATTTGCCCGCTTTGGACATCACTAGCATCCTTGGGCATCCTAATCATGTCATAGGGAGGATGGTATGTGGGGTACCCTTGTTTTATGATGATCCACTCTCTGCAATTGATCATGTAGAAATATTTATTGCACATACTTCAAAGGTGAAAGTGGTCTTCCAAACTGTCCTTATACTGTTGTTCATGAGGTCCCTCCATGGTCATAATTCATGGTTTCATAATCAAGAACCTAAGAGGATCTCATCCATTGAGGAATTCTTTAATGGCTTTCTCCAACATTTTCATATATGCCCAAGTCTAAATATTCAAGAGGAAGCCTTCATTAAGCATCATGATTGAGATGATGAGCAAGGAGGAGGGTCCTCCTTAGGTCCACATAATGAAAAAGTTGATGAAGATAATTTTTAAAACACATGTGATAGGGAGGATGAGTCTATGGAAAGTGAAGGTGAGGTTGGCCCTACCTTTTTTGAGGATATTATTTCTGATAACCCACTTTTTGGAGACCTTGGAGATGGTGATCGTGTAACCCCTTCAAATATTGATATTAGTGACTATTTACATATTGAAGAAGTGAAATGCGAAATTCATAGGAATTGTTTTGACAAGGACCCTATTTAGGAAACCTATGATGATGATATCAATAGGACCCTTGTCATTCCTCACATCCCTGGGGTTGTAGTTGAATTGCATGTGGACCCTTTCCTCAACCCTCCTTGTAATAATGAATCCTTTCTCTCACATGAGTATGATTATCATGATCAACTTGTCTATTATATATCCCCATGTAATTATTCTCCCTTTCCTTCCAATCATGGCCCTATGGTGTTCATAAAGTATGATATAAAAAATAAAGACCATGATGGGTGTAACACCCTCCTCCCATATCTACCCAAGTAACCTGCCAACTGAGGTAAACATGTGACGAGACGTTACTATGAAATGATTCAACCTTCTAAGTCACGTTAAGGAAGTGAAACCGATGGAAACACACCATACAAACTTTCTACAACAACAACAAGACTCTCAGGAGTCGTCCCAACCACTTAGGTATCATGTCCCCAGGTCCCACTTAGTTTTTAAGCTATTAAACCTCTGGTTGCTCCCATGCTATGGGCATGCCAGCGTCCATAGAGCTCTAGAAACTCCCATGCTATGGGCATGCCAGCGTCCAAAGAGATTTGGATTCTCCCACAAACTTGCATGCCTGCATCCAGGGACTATTTCCAACAGACGTGTGCTAGAGTCTGTGGGGTTTAAAGCACTTTTCAAGCCTAAAATTCTAGCCATTGGCCAAAACTTGTTATAACTTTTGGAATCCATTAAACACATGATGAAAAGACTAATAAACAAAAAACTAACTCCGGACTAGGCCTGACCATCCCTAATTGGGATTGACATTCTGTCAAACACTTGGCATCAACGCAATCTACTGGTCTAGGATACAAGACAAAGAATGAATGAATAAAAACTATTATGAGACATGCAAAGAAGGATCACCACCTCCTCCCTTGAACTTTTATGATATCAATTAGGTCTTGCATCCATCATTTTAACAGTTACAAGTAAATACATGAAATAACCATGACATGAACCAACCAATTAACCATGCTTATAACCAACGTAAAACCATGAAAATAACAGTGAGATAAAAACCATTAAATCCACATATAAATAAGTACAAAAGCAAGAGAACTTAGCTTTTGTTAAACATACGAAAATCCGACCAGGTTCGAGACTTCCACGTACCACCAGACCGTAGACATGGCTGAACCAAATCTTTCTTTCAACCAGTAACTCCTATACCATATTCCAAGCATGAATGTGGGATCTCATAGACACTGTTAGTGTCAGTCTTTCCAGCCTTCCTCCAGTGATAAAATATGCTCTTACAAAGTGGTTTCAGAGTGTTAAGGTCAAATTTTGTCATTTCAAAGAGTTTACAAGCAAAATTTGGTCACTAGACATTAAGTCTAGGGTTTGCTTTAACTCCTTCTAAAGTTTCCCAAATGCCAATCTATGTCACTATTCAGCTGATTCTATCATCATTCATAGGGTTTTCATTATCATGTCAGTGTCTAATGAGTCATTTTACATCTTGTTAATGCTTCAGTTGTGCCTAGGCAAGGTTCATTTCCCTCTCCTAGGGTTTTGAAGGCAATTTCTCTTGGACGGTCAATTCATCGGCAAAACTTGTTTCATGATGTTCATACACCTTCCCCTATCCTTAATGTACCTTATCAAACACTTCCCAACACTCATATCCCCCAAAATCCTCATTTTTGCACAAACCCTAGTTTCTTGCTACAACCTGGCAATTTTCTAAGTTGGGCCTGTGTTTTGCCCTTTTCGACCCCTTCCCCTCAATCAATCTCTAATATTCCACTTTCCCCTACTTCCTAACATCCCTCCCTACTCCCAAAAATTTCCTCAAGAATTTAGAAGCCCCTTATCC
>APFE030564502.1:43113-117645 GCA_000404065.3 Pinus taeda | reverse complement strand
TTTGGCCAAAATTTGGAGTGGATCGGGCGTTTTCTTTCGTTTTTTGTGTTTTGGCCAACCGTCCTTGGAGCACCTTCGTTCTCGCCGATATTTTTGACATTTCTCTCAAACCATGACACCTGTGTAAAAAGTGAGGTTTTTCTTCTTTGGCATGTTTTGGACAAAAACCTCTCTCAGTTTCCCAAAATTCATCTTCAACTGCTTTGAAACATCATTTGAGTGAAACTTGCCCTGATGTGTGAAACAAGGAATTTTGTCGAAATGAAGCGAAATGAAGGGGATAGGGGGCTTCTAAATTCTTGGGGGAATTTTTGGGAGTGGGGAGGGATGTTAGGAAGCAGGGGAAAGTGGAATCTCAGAGATTGAGTGAGGGGAAGGGGTCCAAAAGGGCAAAACAGAGGCCCAACCTAGAAAATTGCCAGGTTGTAGCTAGAAACTAGGGTTTGTGCAAAAATGAGGATTTTGGGGAATCTGAGTGTTGGGAAGTATATGATATGGTACTTTAAAGATAGGGGAAGGTGTATGAACATTAGGAAACAATTTTTTCCATTGATTTGACCATCCAAGAGAAATTGGCTTCAAAACCCTAGGAGAGGGAAATGAACTTGCCAAGGCACAACTGAAGCATGAACAAGGTGTGAAATGACCCAATAGACACTGACATGATAATGAAAACCCTATACATGATGATAGACTCAGCTGAATGATGACATAGACCGCCATTTGGAAAACTTTAGAAGGAGTGAAAGCAAACCCTAGACCTAATGCCTAGTGACCAAATTTTGCTTGAAGACTCACTGAAATGACAAAATTTGACCTTGACACTTCAAAATCACTATGTAAGAGCACATTTGATCACTGGAGGAAGGATGTAAAGACTGACACTAACAGTCCACATATTGTTATTATTGTGCCCCATAAAAGCCACTATTGTTATTATTGTGCCCTTACATTATTATAGTTATGTCGGCTCTGATTGTATTATGACCCCTTAGACTCCTATATATAGAAAGGAGGTCTTGTCATTTGTATCTTCCAAGAATTATTCATTTGTGTAATGTAAAGGAGGTTTCCGCCTTGAATAGGCTTATTTAGAAGCCGTTCATCTATCTTTTCTATCTTTTTGTGAGCTGGTTTCATAACATTCGGTATCAGAGCTTTGGATTCTAGGGTTTCGTTGTCCCAAATACGTCATCATGGAATTTTTGCTATAACATTTTCACTACAAAGTTTTAGAATCTACAAAAAAAATCCATTTGATAAGAAATCGATTTGAAACTCGCATCCAAATTTTAGATATTTTTGCGCTATTATTTCGGAGATATGATCTGAGGAAGTTAGGGTTTTTGCAAGCTCCATAATTTCATCTAAAATAGGTCATCACAGAATTTTCACTATAACTCTTTCGCTACGAGGTTTTAGAAGCTAAAAAAAAAAAAACCATTTGAGATGAACTCGGTCTGAACCTTCGTTCCGAATTTTAGGTCCTGTGTCACTATATTTTCAGAGATATAATCTAAGGCAGTTAGGGTTTTTGCAGACCCCTAAATTACATTCGAAATAGGTCACCTTGTGAAAATCGTCATAACTTTCTCTCAGGGCATCAGATTGAATCTTCATCAGAATTTATAGAAAGAGGACATATTGTAGCTTTTGAGGTACAATTTTTAGAACCTAAGGTTGAAACAGGGACACGTGACATGTTGTACAAGTTCGCTCTACTAAACTAGTCTATAATCAGGTCACCGTGGGATATTTGGCATAACTCTTCCTTGGATAACCAAATTCTGATCAGACTTGTGGGGTTAGAAGGAGAACTCAGAGAGCTACCGCAGGAAGAAATTTTAGAACTTGGAGATTTGAAATTATAGAGTTACAGTCGTTTCAATATCGTGCTCCTAAAATCAAGAAAAATCGAGATGAGGAAGTTTAATGGTAAGGATCTGGTAAATTGGATACTACAGATGGATAAATATTTTGATCTACATGGTGTACCACTGTTACAAAAGGTATGTATTGCATCTTCATATTTAGAAAAAGATCAATTTTTATGGTATAAAGGGCTTTGTTCTCGAAACCACTTGTTACGTGTGTCCAATTTCACAGAGAAATGATACACATTATGAGTGATAAAGGGAGCAAGCACCTTTCTTTAGAGAAACACCCACAACAATTGGAAGAAAAAAAATGAAAAAAGGGCTTGTTACAACAGTGGAAAGAAAACTTATGAAACAAGGAAGTCTACCCCTCACAACGTATAAAACATGAAGTGTTGTTTCTCCTAGCCTTCCACAACCTAACAAGGGTATTTACACCACAAACAATTTTGAAGAAAAAAGAGAAAAAAGTGCTTTTGTTAAAATTTGTGATAAAAAATACATTAAAGGTCATAAAGTGTGCTGTAGAAAAGAAATTATTTATATAGATTATTGATGGCAGAAGGAAGAAAAAGGAATCAACAAACATCAAAAAGAAGAGGGATATACACCAGAACACGCTGAGAGAAAGAAGAAATGAATCCGACCATATCATGTAAAGCATTGGCAACAATACCACTCCCCTCAAACTCTCAAGATAGAAGGACATATCAAGAAGGAAAAGGTTCAAGAAGTGAAAGATCACATCGAGAAAGAAGAAATGAATCCAACCATATCTTGTAATGCATTGGCCGAAATTACCACTCCTCAAAATATCAAAATAGGACATATCAAGAAGAAAAATGTTCAAGAAGTGAAAGATCACATCGAGCATCAAGAAATGAGTCTACCCATATCTTGTAAAGCATTGGAAGAAATTACCACTCCCCAAACTCTCAAGATAGAAGGACATATCAAGAAGAAAAAGGTTCAAGCAGTGAAAGATCACATCGAGCATCAACAACATGTTCTCCATCTTTTAAAGGATAACACCACTTTGGTGCAGAATCAAATGAAACAACAAGTAGATCAACATTGCAATCAAAAAATTTATGATGTAGGTGATTGGGTATTTTTACGACTACATCTCAAGCAAGCTATTTATGAGAAGGAAATGTTGGCAATACTACATGCACTTAAGGAATGGTGACCTTACCTAATGGGAAGACACTTCAAGGTAAAAATGGATCATGATAGTCTTAAATACTTTTTAGAACAAATATTGTCTTTAGAACAAAAAAAATGGGTCGCAAATATGTTGGTTTATGACTTTGACATGATCTACAGAAAAGGGAAGAAAATTTTTGTTGCAGATGCACTCTCAAGAAAGGATGAGGATGTGAAAGCATTGTTTTGTGCTATTTCTATTATCCAATCAGATTGGATAAATGAAGCAAGGGATAAATGGAAGAAGGACAAAGAAGTGTGTCCACTCTTTCAAAAGTTGCATAATATCCCAATTCAAACAATATTGCTAGAACTTGAAGAGGAAGGAAAAAACGTATTGGAACCTGGAGCAATCATAGAAACAAGAACCCAAAAGCTACGAAATCGATCAATTTCAGCGTATGTCATCAAGTGGAAGAAATTACCCGTTGAAGATTCCACATGGGAGGACAAGAATTTTATATAGAAGCATCAAGAATTACTCAAGTGTTTAGGACAACACTTTGTGGAGGAGAGGGGCATGATAGGCCCCTATACTACTAGTGTAACCCTTTATTGTTATTAGTACAACCCCCTTATTATATTGTTGTACCCATGTATCCCCCACATTTTTATTATTGTGCCCCATAGAAGCCCACTATTGTTATTATTGTTCCCTTACATTATTATTTTTATGTCAGCTATGATTATATTATGACCCCATAGACTCCTATATAGAAAGGACGTCTTGTCATTTATATCATCCAAGAATTATTCATTTGTGTAATTTAAAGGAGGTTGCCCCCTTGAATAGGCTTATTTCTAAAGCGTTCATCTATCTTTTCTATCTTTTTGTGAGCTAGTTTCATAACACATTTTATCAGTTTTAATTGGTGGTACCCCTTCCTCTGGATTTTCCTCTATTTTCAATTTTGCAACCTGGCTCCTTGTAAAGCACTTGGCAGGGGTAGAAGGGCCCTGCAATTTGGTTTTTTTCCCTATGGTCTCCCCAATCAACACCACTTCCTCTTTTGTCAATGGACCATGGGTTTGGGTTTTCTTCCTCGGCTTTTCTGTTGGCTCTTCCTTCTCGGTTTCTGATGAACTAGGGCCCTTCTCATCCTCCAGGAAGTAATTCTCTAACAAGAATTATTCCTATGTTTTCTTCTTCTTCCATAAAACCTCTATCATGATAACTCCTATCAAACCATCGTGATAGAGATTTTCCTTTATGTGTGATGCCCTTGCCTTGGCAACAATGGACATTTTCATCAGGGTCATTCTTAAATAGTAGGGAAAATTAAAAGGACTATCTAGGAAGTGGCCAAGAAGATGCATATGAAACAAAAATGCTAGCCCAAAACAACCTTCACAGGTTATGTATTTATGGAGGAAAAACAAAAGGTGTCAATACTTCCTCCTAAGGAAATCCTGTGGGATTCCCTTGCTCCAATTAGGATTTGAATGTTCTTTCTGGAGGAAGGGTGTGAAAATTTCTTTTTTAAACCGCTAATTCTTGAACAAACACTCCCCTTCATGTGGGATGTCATAAGGTCGAGCTACTAGCTCATCTGTCAACCTAAATTGAACATTCCCCACCTCCACTTTGTCACCATTTAGATTTAGAGAAAAGGACTTTGTTACCTCCGAATTATGCCCACTAAATTTCAGAAACAGAGGCAACCACCATGCCTTCTCCAGTCTCGCTTTACTTCGGGGATCGACATCCAACAGTGTGAGACCCTGAGGTTTAAACCTGATAGCAGAATGCATGTTCAACATAGCTAGGGAATGGAGAGGACAGAGTTGATCTAGTTCACATAGATGCATCTAAGACTTGGCACAAAAAAAAACTCGAAAATGATAGTTTAAGTTTGGAAGTATTTAGGAAGTGTGGAAAATTTCGAAAAACACCGGACGTGATCATGATTGTCATCATGATCCATCTTGCAGGATAAATATTGAAAATATATCTGAAGTATGTTTTAGAGTAATGATGTTCGGGAATGGAACTCGATTTATGACATAAGATCTCGTAGCCACCTTCTTCCGCAAGGGTTACCATGACTTACATTCATGCAAAATTTAGGAATTACAGTATCATTACCTTTTACATTAAGCATTATGTCACTAATCGTACCTTACCAACCTTACCTTTAAACTGTCCAGTACTTAGATGATGACTGGTCTTCATCTTGAAATAATAACCCATCTTGAAATCACATCATATGCATAATTGTATAGTTCACGGTCTCTATTAATAATGAAAATGACTAGTACCTTTTCAAATTATTTTGGAAGAATGTTATGTCTGTACTTTTCTCTTCATGAAATTAGTGGTGTTGTTGCAGGAAATGGAACCAAAACTGTTGAACTTCTGCAGGAAATCCTTTTGTAGGAAACTGTTTCTTCCCATTTTTTATACAGTTCATTGCACATGAATGGAGGTGCTGATGTCGAACGTGAAATGATCTCATTGGATTACCAGCCATTATGGTCAGCTGTTAACCAATGGGAGGCCCATCACCATTATTGAGAGTGAGGAACAAGGTACATCTGTTGCATCCTCTCAAGTGTGAATTTATGAGCTATTGTCAAACCCCTTGTAGGATATAACATTCAAGAAGCCATAATGAATCCCCATTTTTGTTGGCCAGATAGCCTGTCGTTAAGGCATACTAGTTTCAAGGCATCACAAGACTCTGATCTTGCACCCAGATAATTTTCTAATGTCTATGGGCCAAGATTGTTGGAAGGAGGGCCTTAATAAATGGTACATCAGTCCAACACGAGCAATCCAAAAATTAGCTGAAAAATAGAATTTATTGAGAGGATACTAAAGGATCTACTGACCTATGATTTAACAAGCCCAAGGCAGTCCATGCTAACTAGATTTCAATTTTATAGAGTCCGGATTACTGAGAAAGAAGACTCTAAGGAGCTCCTTTTCCATAAATAGTCCATTGTTCTCGGAAAAAGGAATAAACTTGTACCCAATAGACATTCCTCTCATATTTTACTGTGCACGAGGAGGAACGAAGTGAGCTCATTGCATCAGCAAGAAATTAGGAAGAGGTAGTGGAAGGAATGGTTCCTTCTCCCACCATTTCCAGCTCTTTCTTCTTCACAATTTCTTCCACAAATTCCTTCTTAGGTTGGAATTTTTGATATAGCTAGAGTTTGTACCCATTCAACAAGAATGTGAAGTTCCCACCATCAATTGTTTTGACCCAAACATATCCATTATCAAAAAATTTCTCAACTTCATAGGGACCCAGCCAACGTGTGTTGAATTTCCCTTTAAAATTCTTAAATTTTGAATCAAACAGCAATGCCCAGTCTCCCTCTTTGAACTTATTTTTTTTAATGTATCTATCATGTCATATAGCCCATTGTTGTTGGATTAGATTAGTATGTTGAAAATCATGTCACCTAATCTCGTCCAACTCATTAAGCTGCACGATTTTGTGTTGTTGTGCTTCATCAAGGTTTATGCCCAAATTTGTTTCCATTTTAAATTTTTTGATCTGAAATTCAATTGGTAGTAAAAATTGTTTTCCATACACTAATTCATATGAAGAGAAGCCAGTGGTGTTTCTCCATGTGATCCTGTAGGCCCATAATGCTTTGGAAAGTAGATCACACCAATCCTTCTTATGTACTTGCACTTTCTTAGTCAGGATTTTCTCCAACACATTATTTGTTGATTCCACTTGGCCATTGTCTTGTGGATGGTAAGGGGTGGACTTCCGATGAGTAATATGATATTTTTGTACAATTCTCTACACAAGATTTGACACAAATTGAGTACCCTGATCTGTAACAATTTCTCTTGGTACTCCAAATCGTACAAAAATATCAGGAAAAAAAATAATTCTACCACTACCTTCTCCATTGCTCTAGGTAGTGCCCTTGCTTCCACCCATGTCGTAACATAATCAGTACAAACTAAAATATACTTCTTACCTTTGGACATAGGGTTGATGTGACCTACAAAATAAAGAGCCAAAATTTCAAATGGTTCTATGAGAACTTGTGGCTGCAAATGCATTTCATCCGATTGAACAGGTCACCCTATTTTCTGGTAGCTATCACATTTACGAACATATTCTTTTGCATCCTTGAAAATACTTGGCTAGTAGTAACCTGAGTGGAGGATCTTATAGGTTTTCTATTGATCTGTAAAATGTCCTCCATGGGGTTCATCATGACAAGCTCTCAAGATATCATATATCTCAGCCTCTCTAACACACCTACGAATAATCAAGCTAGGTCTGGTGCAAAAGAGGTATCCATTTATCCAAGAGAAATCAACACATTTTCTAATAATTCTCTTTTTCTGACTAGATGAGAAATAGGGAGGTAAATTTCCTATAGCAAGGTAATTGGCCATGTTTGCAAACCAAGGTGTTATCATTAATAGATTCTCATGAGGAAAGTTATCATTAACAGGAATATCCTCACCTGCATGGTTGAGCCTTGATAGGAAATCACGTAATTGATTTTCTTTTTTAGGCATATCCAATATTGTGACATCAAATTCCTGTAGCAACAAAATCCACCTAGTAATCCTGCCATTAGTGACTATTTTTTTCATGATATATCGAATTGGAGAATGATCAGTATGTACAAAAACTTCATAACAAGTGATGTAATGTCTAAACTTATTAACAGTGTAAATTACGACAAGGAATTCTTTCTCAGTTACGGTGCAATTCAATTCTGCAGGAGTTAAACTTTTACTAACAAAATAGATAGCGTTGGTTATGAGATTTTCCATTTGGCCAAATGCTACTCCTATAGTTGAATCAGAAGCATCAATGGAAATATGAAAGGGTAATTTCCAATATGGACCTCTCAAGATAGGTACTGAAGAAAGATTTTCCTTGAGTGTATTGAATGCAGCTTGACACTCATCACTCCAATGAAATTTAGATTCTTTCGTTAATAATTTAAACAATGGTGAGGCTATCATTGTAAAATTCTCAACAAACATTTTGTAGTAAACTGCATTTTGGAGGAAACTTCAAACTCCCTTTTGACTAGTTGGTGGGGACAACTTTTCAATTACTTCAATCTTAGTTGTATGATAATTCCTGTAGCAGAAACATGATGACCCAAAGAAATACCTTCAGTCATAATCATGAAAGAAAATTCATTACTCAATGAAAGATTAGTTTCTCTACATCTCTACAAAATTCTCCTAAGATTATGTAGATATTCTTTAAAGGCATCACCCATTACTGTAAAATCGTCCATGTAAACCTTTAGGCAATCATGGAAAAGATCAAAGAAAATACCAAGTATCACCCTTCGAAATGTGGCTGGTGCATTGCATAAACCAAATGTTAGTATCTTATATGGATAGGTTCTTAAGGGACATGTGAATGTTGTCTTCTCCTGGTCCTCTAGAGCTGTCCTAATTTGGTTGTACCCATTGAACCCATTTAGGAAAGAAAAATAACTCTTCCGTTCTAGAGTGTTCATCACTTAGTCTACAAAAGGAAAAGGAAATTGATATTTTAATGTAGCTTTGGTTAGTTCCCTATAATCCACACACACTCACCATTTACCATTCTTTTTAGGGAAGATAACCAGTGGGGATACCCACTGGCTATTTGAAATAGGATAAATGAACCCTTCATTTAAAAAAATTTGCAACTCATTTTTTACAATTTCTCTCAAAGTGAGGTTCATCCTCCTCTATGGTTGTCTCATAGGTTTGGCATTTCCCTCTATGTAGATATGATGAATGCATGTATCTGGGTTAATACCGTTCATGTCTGTGCATTCCCAAGCAAATGTATCCAAAAATTCTTTCAATGTCTAAATTAATTACTCCTCCTATTCAGGAGTCAAGGCAGAATTGATATTTAGTGTTTCTCCAGAAGAAATTTCAATTACCTTACCTCCACATTCAGTCATTGAATATGAAGGAAATGCAGATAAGAGGGATGAATGCAATTCAGTTGTTGTGTCATTGTTGGCCAAATAAATTGTTCTTGTGGACAAGATCGATCTCCCTAGTATCGAGTGATATCTAGCAACAAGAAGCACAAGCAAATCTACTTTTCTCTAAACATGTTTCAATTAATAAATGAAAACTAAGAGGTGCAATAGACCCTACCTCGGTCCAACGCTTGTTTGTGGCAGCTTTGTTTCCATAGCTTCAAGCAGTTCCCTTTTAATAACCTGTATACACAAACAAACACACATCAAAGAACACCTGCATAGATACTATAATAAAACATGTTCATTATGAAGATCAAGGAGCTCATAAAATAAACCATTAGAGACAGTTCATTGAGAAAAACAAACTTGATTGTATTACATTTATGAATAAAAGACCCTTACAACCTTTTCCTTGATGTTGCACAAGCTCTTTCCAGGGTCCAGCAGGAATCTCCTCTACTTTGAAAAGCCTCACTCACTTCCCAAATGAAATGAAAGGATTGTGATCTCTCCTCTCACAAGATAAAAAAGGAAGTCTAATTTCCAGCAGCATTTACCCTCAAGAATCTTCAGCTTTCAACCTCCCTACAACTAGCCCAATGCCTGAATTTATAGTGCAAATGGAGGAGGTTGCAGGTCCACCATTAAAGGGATAAGTTCCTCCTTCAATGGGATAAGCACCTCATATCACGGAGTTAGCTCCCTTAGTTATGGAATGGATGAACCGAGGGGGAGCAGACTTGCCAACATAATATTCCTTCTAGAAGCATCCAGAAATGACCCAAGGTGAGTTTTTAAGAGTGAACTCACGCATTTTTAACTTTTACAGGGGTTTGCACCCATCACTTAATAGACATAGTGGTCAGGTTCGCAGGGGACATGACCATTGGGTGCGGCACCGCAAGCAATGCTAGGAGAAAGTGCGAAACCAGGATTTAAGATATTTTTAAGGTATTTCTCCCATTTTCAAGGCTTGACATGAAGAGCTGAGGCTTAAGACTTACAAAGGAGGTATGTATGAGTGGTGATGGACTCACACAAACTATAGAAAGCCATGATGACAAATTTTTGTGTAACAGATTGTCCCCTAAAGTGCAAAGTCTGTAATAGATGAGGATAATTTTTGATCATCTAAGAAGAGTGAAGGACTTTATCATTTCAAGGATCTTCTTATGGATACCCCCATTGGAACCTGTAAAAAAATTCAACACAATATATATATATATATCAGTGTGTGTGTGTGTGTGAAAATATCATTGCTGAGGTAGGCATTCCCATACTCAGATCAAAACTGGCTAAGAACTATCTAAAACTATTCTGATACAAGAATGATTTTGTATTACATCACAAGTAGAGACATATGGACACAGTATGGGCGCAACCATCTGTTTATGAATAGTATACCATATAATGATAACAAAATTCCTCGCAGCCTGGATGGTGGAAACGAGATCCAGGGTCTTCATTTCTACTTCCCAAACTAGTACGATTCTATCCATGAGAATGAATGTGTCGAAGTCAGACATGGAAGAAACCACTTGATTACCAGTCAATGATGTAAACTGTTAACAAGTGTGAGAGGAACCACCAGTAATGTCAATGGCCCTCAAAGTACTCAGTACAATCCATGAAATGTGAATGAATGAGTCGATGTTGAACATGTCACAGAATCCTTTGATCAAATGTCATTGATGCAACCTGTCGTCAAAGGCGAGAAACCTGCCATTGAGGCATGCAGATTTCAAGGTACTAACGATTTATATATCATCTTTCTAGATAATGATTCGGAGTCCATAAAAAGCGATCCGTCATAGGCAAGCCCATAACACGAAATCATAGATCAAGTCTAAAGTAATATATTTGGCAAGGACTAACTCAGGGATGGCCAATGATGGATGATAGATATTTTGCAGGTGAATGGTTTATTTGAACAGACCTCTTGAACACATAATGACACTGCAGATGGCTTGGTGACAATTGACCCAAAGCTAATACTCGGAAACCGGCTGAAGACTTTCAATGTGGCTTGATTAACTATTAGGTAAACGATTTCCAACCCAGGTGAATAAAAGTGTCATGTTCAAGAGTGATGGAAAGTTTTTCAAACAAAAAGCACAACAAATAGGTTCATTTTTCTCTCTTTTCCCCCACCATTTCTGGCAAGTACCTCTTTATTTTTGACGAGCTTGAGGAGGATAACATTTGCTTGGTTGTAAGCTCATCCTTCGGATGAGTCCAGCTTAGTTTAGATTCAAACCCTAAGAAGGAGTGGTTCGTTCCTAATTGTAATTGAACAGGTCCTTTACTGTTAAATTTTAGCAAGTCCAGTATAGGAGAAACTCGGAGTTTTTCAATTTTAGGGAGTCAGAAGAAAAACTTAAGAAAACTCCATGGTTGTCCTTTTTCGTAAATTTGTGTCTCCCAAGCCCGAAAAAGTATAAAATAATACTTGAGAGAACTGCTTGACCATTACGTTCAAGGAGTACTTTTCATAATTAGTGCCTTCAATCTGAAAAAAGTAAAAAAGCGATCGAAAACACGTCGTTTTATTACCAATATCGAACTCGAAACGACAAAAGTCTGGAAATCTTTTCATGTTTATACGGTCAGAAAAGAGCTGTAAGTGGACCGTCTTTTTAATTCCGTTTTAACGAGTCTAAAAAGAAAAACTCGGCATTATTTTCATATTTTATGAGTCAGAAAAGAGCTTAAGAGGACTCCTATGTGTTGTTGTTGAAAATGATTAATTCTCCCTGAATAGCCAATATTCTGCACAAAAATTGCAAACATTACTCATATCTATTTTAAAAAATAATAAAAATGTACCAAAAGTGACCTTTTCAAAGTAAAAAATAAATAAATTAAATTTATTTATTTAAAAAATCTTATAAAAAGGGCTTTTACAAGTTCATTTTCACCATTTGGCTTTGGAGTAAAATGTAAGAGCTTTTGGTAAGAAAACTTCCTGTGGAGATTGCGGAAAATACGACCGCTGGAATCGAGAACCGTCTTCTTTAGGTAATCCACATCGTCCCTGACTTGAATTTCATCCATTTAAAATTTTGTTTTAGGCTTTAAATTTGATTTTTAAAAGGAAAATTGGGCAAAAAATCACCCACGGCAGTTGCGCAGGTGCGCCATGTCGCTCCTGCGCACACCAATTTTTCCGTGCGACAAGTCAGGTAAATCCAAAGTTGCTATAAACAGTAACTGACAGTTTGGATCCCGAAAACTTGGGGTCATAAGACCAACCCCAAGAGGAGGATATCCAGGATAACCTGGAATCGGATTTGCATTTGGGATATTATATCCTCCTGGAAAACCAGGATTAACCAGACAATACTGGGGTTGTTGAGGTTTTTGATAAGTATACGCCGGGTACGGTGGATGCTGATAAGTCGGGCTCTGCACAATAGGACCGAATTGGTACTGTCCCTGGTACAGTTGATAAGTAAATTGAGGTTAACTTGTGACAACCGTACTAGGCCCAGGTTGTCCTATAGGCATTGAAACCAGAGTCTGGATTGTAGGTCCGGACTGAGGTAAAGAGGCCTGAGGAGTTGATATAGGAGCAATAGAAACTGGAGTTGTTGATACTCCAGAAATAGGTGGGGTGGATTGAATAGAGGCCACAGTAGTTGCAACAGACGTTTGGGGCGGAGTTCGAAGTGAACTAGGCCCATGCTGATGAACTACCCCAGGTGTAGAAGTCTGAGTAGTAGGCTGGACAGGTTGCTGGGGTGAAGCAGAAACCAAAGGTTGTCCAGATTGAGATGACAACTGCACACTGGGTTGCGAATTCTGTTGATCCCACACCATGTTCATTCCAGGGTATGGACCCATAACAGGTTGAGCATATTGAGGACCAAAACCAGGTTGAGTGTAAGGTTGATAATTATATGGTACATTTCACGTTCCTGGAACAAATGGTTGACCTGAAGGTGGTTGGAAACCTTGAGGTTGGTATTGACCTTGAGGTTGGTACTGACCTTGAGGCACATATTGAAACTGAGGTTGACCTTGAGGTACATATTGGTACTGGGGTTGACCTTGAGGAAAATACTATCCCGTAGGTATGTACTGTCCTTAAGGTTGCCCCCCAGGCAGTATTGGACTACGTTGAGGTTGCCTGCCAGGAGGTATTTGAGTACCTTGCGGCTGACACCCAGGCGGTATTGAACTACCTTGAGGTTACGAGTTACGACTAGTACCAGACATCATAAGAATCTCTTCGACACTTAACGGTTTAGTTCTGCTATTACCAGGATATACTACATATTCGATGGGTTGAGGAGATGCTCTTGAAAACGTACCAGATAAAGACTGATACCTAGGAGGAACAGAAGGACCGCCATGTAAAAACGTTTCTAGCGTCTGAGAAAACAAGGATGACTGTCTCGACATATTCAAAGGAGGATAATAACCTCTGGGTGTTGGATGGAAAGGAAATCGAGGTGGTGAAGATGTGAGACCTGGATTTTCTAAAAATTTGGTCAACGAAATATACCAAGCATCACCTCTAATGGGACTGTAGAAAATAGATTCACGCTCTCTAAGTTCGATAGCTGGTTGATTTTCGGGGATGTTTATACCTTCATCCGGACTTACAAGTTCTTCTATGGAAATGAGTCCAGAAGGAAGATTCTGGGTAATGATACTTTCTACCCTGGGTGAACTAGGACCACTAGAAAAAGGAGAAGCAAATCCCGAAGATGGAGTAGCAGTAGGTTCAGTTTCAGGTTCAGAGATTTCAGGTTCTTCGGCTAATGAACTAGTAGGAGTAATACTACTAGTAACTTCGAAAAATTAAATCAGTTCATAAATATGTTCTGTAGATTGAATTAGATAATCAGGATGTATGATTAATGAAGACTCTCTGACCTCCGGTGACCCAACTCTACTTTCACTAGGTGTGACAAGAGCTCGCAGCCCTTCAAGTTGACTTGGTGTAAATTAGGGAGGCTGCCCCCGAAGTTGACGGGATTGTCTCAGTAATTCAACCACGATTAATTATTTAATTACTTCACACAAAAGCAAAGAAAATCTCAAGAAAACCACCTAAAGTCTCTAAAGAACCAAACAATTTGAAGCACACGCCTAATAAATCTAGGAGATCAAACCAAACACAAACAATATTTTCCCGGATTGAAATCACTAGTTGGTGATGAAATCCAACGTGGCAGAATTCAACACAGAAATGGCGGTTGGAACAGTTACCCTGACAACCTGCTTAATGAAATAGACTGGCACACGTTTCTCCACTATAACCATCTCAAGTGAAGATAACCCCCCAAAGAGTCCAAGTGAGTCTAGTCGACGTCTGCTCGAGGTACAGTGGCATCTTCCCTCCACCATCACCTAGGAAATAATCCTATATATTATGGCCACTAAGGTTACCAACAGAAACAAATATATCTGGGGGAACAGTCTACGATCTGAAATGCATGCAAGGGCAGAGTAACAAGCTCAATCCCCTTGAAGGCTCCTTGACATAATCCAAGGTTTACCAACAAGTGACCCCAGGCTCCTTGATAATGGTCAATCCCAGGTTTACCATTTTTAATATGTGAATATCTTCTATCGTTCCAAATGAGGAAGGGTTGATTCCCACACTGGTTCAAATATGATCTCGTGCTTTTCCTTTAAGAGGAGCTTTCCTAGAGCATAGATGTAACAATTGGAATTTATCCCTACCGCAAGATCGACTACTTGTTTGTTTAAACTATCTTGGAGAGTTAATTACTCCCTACTCCAAGATACTAGCCTAAGCTATGTTGGTGAAAAGAGCCCTAGAAAATAAAAAGATTACTAGATGGATTTTAATTAAGCGTTAATTTTATTGGTTGTTTCTTAAGTCAATGGGTGCGGAGATGAAGCTTTATGGTGTGAAGACTCGACTCCAAAACAATAGAAATGCAGCTAAGATGATAAACAATTCATTTTCCTTTTCAATGAATTTCTAGCTAAGGAAGAGTTGAAAATGTAATGTTTTTAAAATCAAATCTTTCTCTTAACATACAACTGAAAGGAAAACTTTTTGTCTTTTTCAAATAACTTTAAAAACGAGACTACTAATCACACTCACGAAGAATCCCTTTGCTTTTCAACAATCAAAAACTACAAGAACAGACAATTCTTTTAAGGGAGCTTTTAATATTTCTAGAAAAACTCGAAAAACTATTGAAAACAAGTTTTTCTACAAGCTTCTATAATTTCTATGAAAAACTCAAAACTATAATCTAATTTTGAGATCTAAACAAAAATGGATTGAAAAGAAACTTGAAATGTTTTTGAGGATGCTTAACTTAGTTTTTCAGCTAACTAAGGATCAATTTGTTCACCTCAACAAACTAATCACAAACACCCAATTATGTTTTAATAAAAAATGAAATTCGAAACTTTCAATCAAGTTTAATCAAAGTTTTGTAAAAAGGAAAAATGGGATCTAGCTCTCTTCAAGGATAGATTTCATAAACCAGTCAAACTGAACAAGAAGACCAAAGATACCAGGGTGATCTAAGGCTCTAAGGCTTCTGATCTCTAAGCTATTACGAAGACCAAGAAAAAATCAGTCCAACAGGCAAAACTTCTAGAAAATCACTTCAAACGAGAATGCCAATGAAAACTAACTCACAAGGAAATTTTTGGAAAGACAAGTGCAGATCTGGGCATAAACTAACAGCTATGGATAAAAACTAAACCTAACTGGGTGGATGGATCTTAGGTTTTTCAAACTTTTGACAGGGTCCGCAGACTCCCAGTAGAACCAGGTGTGGTACCACTCTGTGTTTTACTGTAACAGTGCAGATAGGTCCGCACTATACCTAACTCAGAAGGTGTGGTTCTCTTCCAAAAATCCGAAAAATAAACATCAAAACAGGACCTACCAAGTACCCAATTCCACACACATCAAGGCAAAATCAGAAACCAAAACTCAAGTTTCTCAAATCAAAGCAAAGATGAATCAAAAACCAAAACCAGTCCCCAGCGGAGTCGCCAATTTGTTGGCCGGATAAATCGTTCTTGCGGACAAGACCGATCTCCCTAGTATCGAATAATATCTAGCAACAAGCAGCACAAGAAAATCTACTTTTCTCTAAACATGTTTCAATTCATAAATGAAAACTAAGAGGTGTAATAGACCCTACCTCAGATGCTTGTTTGTGGTAGCTTTGTTTCCACAGCTTCAAGCGGTTCCCTTTTAGTAACCTGTACACACAAACAAACACACATCAAAGAACACCTGCATAGATACTATAATAAAACATGTTCATTATGAAGATCAAGGAGCTCATAAAATAAACCATTAGAGACAGTTCATTGAGAAAAACAAACTTGATTGTATTACATTTATGAATAAAAGACCCTTACAACCTTTTCCTTGATGTTGCACAAGCTCTTTCCAGGGTCCAGCAGGAATCTCCTCTACTTTGAAAAGCCTCACTCACTTCCCAAATGAAATGAAAGGATTGTGATCTCTCCTCTCACAAGCTCAAAAAGGAAGTCTAATTTCCAGCAGCATTTACCCTCAAGAATCTTTAGCTTTCAACCTCCCTACAACCAGCCCAATGCCTGAATTTATAGTGCAAATGGAGGAGGTTGCAGGTCCACCATTGAAGGGATAATTTCCTCCTTCAATGGGATAAGCACCTCATATCACGGAGTTAGATCCCTTAGTTATGGAATGGATGGACCGAGGTGGAGCGGACTTGCCAGCGTAATATTCCTTCTAGAAGCATCCAGAAGTGACCCAAGGTGATTTTTTAAGAGTGAACTCATGCCTTTTTAACTTTTACAGGGGTTCACACCCATCACTTAATAGATGGAGCGGTCAGGTTCGCAGGGGACATGACCATTGGGTGTAGCACCGCAGGCAATGCTAGGAGAAAGTGCGAAACTAGGATTTAAGATATTTTTAAGGTCTTTCTCCCATTTTTAAGGCTTGACATGAAGAGTTGAGGCTTAAGACTTGCAAAGGAGGTATGTATGAGTGGTGATGGACTCACACAAACTATAGAAAGTCATGATGACAAATGTTTGCATAACAGATTGCCCCCTAAAGTGCAAAGTCTGTAATAGATGAGGATAATTTTTTATCATCTAAGAAGAGTGAAGGACTTTATCATTTCAAGGATCTTCTTGTGGATACCCCAGTTGGAACCTGTAAAAGCATTCAACAGAAAATATATATATGTGAAAATAGCATTGCTGAGGTAGGCATTCCCATACTCAGATCAAAAATGGCTAAGAACTATCTAAAATTGTTCTGATACATGAATGATTTTGTATTACATCACAAGTAGAGACATATGGACATAGTTTGGATGTATCCATCTATTTATGAAATTCTACCATATAATGATAACAAAATTCCTCCCATCCTGGATGGTGGAAACTAGATCCAAGGTCTTCATTTCTACTTCCCAAACTAGTACTATTCTATCCATGTGAATGAATGTGTCGAAGTCGAACATGATAGAAACCACTTGATTACTAGTCAATGATGTAAACTGTTAACAAGTGTGAGAGGAACCACCAGTAATGTCAATGGACCTCAAAGTACTCAGTACAATCCATGAAATGTGAATGAATGAGTCGATTGCGAACACGTCACATAATCCTTTGATCGAAGGTCATTGATGCAACCTGTCGTCAAAGGTGAGAAACTTGCCATTGAGGCATGCAGATTCCAAGGTACTGACAATTTCTAGATCATCTTTCTAGATAATGATTCAGAGTCCATAGAAAGCGATTCGTCATAGGCAAGCCCATAACACGAAATCATAGATCAAGTCTGAAGTAATATATTTGGCAAGGACTAACTCAAGGATGGTCAATAATGGATGACAGATATTTTGCAGGTGAATGGTTTATTTGAACAGACCTCTTGAACACATAACGACACTGCAGATGGCTTGGTGACAATTGACCCAAAGCTAATACCCGGAAACCGGCTGAAGACTTTCAATGTGGCTTGATTAACTGCTAGGTAAAGGATTTCCCAACCCAGGTGAATAAAAGTGTCATGTTCAAGAGTGATGGAAATTTTTTCAAACACAAAGTATAACAAATAGGTTCATTTTTCTCTCTTTTCCCCCACCATTTTTGGCAAGTACCTCTTTATTTTGACAAGCTTGAGGAGGATAAAATTTGCTTGGTTATAAGCTCATCCTTCGGATGAGTCCAACTTAGTTTAGATTCGAACCCTAAGAAGGAGCGGTTCGTTCCTGTTTTAATTGAACAGGTCCTTTACTGTTAAATTTTAGTGAGTCTAGTATAGGAGAAACTCGGCGTTTTTCAATTTTAGGGAGTCAGAAGAAAAACTTAAGAAAACTCCATGGTTGTCCTTTTTCGTAAATTTGTGTCTCCCAAGCCCGAAAAAGTATAAAATAATACTTGAGAGAACCGCTTGACCATTATGATCAAGGAGTACTTTTCATAATTAGTGCCTTCAATATAAAAAAGTAAAAAAGTGATCGAGAACACGTCGTTTTATTACCAATATCGAAATCGAAACGACAAAAGTCCGCCAATCTTTTCATGTTTATACGGTCAGAAAAGAGTTGTAAGTGGACCGTCTTTTTAATTCCGTTTTAACGAGTCTAAAAAGAAAAACTCGGCAGTCTTTTCATATTTTACGAGTCAGAAAAGAGCTTAAAGAGGACTCCTATGTGTTTTTGTTGAAAATGATTAATTCTCCCTGAATACCCAATATTCTGCACAAAAACTACAAACATTACTCATATCTTTTTTAAAAAATAATAAAAATGTACCAAAAGTGACCTTTTCAAAGTAAAAAATAAATAAATTAAATTTATTTATTCAAAAAATCTTATAAAAATGGCTTCTACAAGTTCATTTTCACCGTTTGGCTTTGGAGTAAAAGGTAAGAGCTTTTGGTAAGAAAACTTCCTGTGGAGATTGCGGAAAATCCGACCGCTGGAATCGAGAACCATCTTCTTTAGGTAATCCACATCATCCCTGACTTGCATTTCATCCATTTAAAATTTGTTTTAGGCTTTAAATATATTTTTTAGAAGGAAATTTGTGCCAAAAATCGCCCGCGGTAGTTGTGCAAGTGCGCCATGTGGCTCCTGCGCACCCTGATTTTTCCGTACACAGGGAAAAGTTGGGGTGCCACACCTGTTCTTAAGGAGAAGTGCGCAACTATGCACTATCTCTAAAAGAATGGGTGCGAGCCCCGCGGAACATGGATTTAAAACCCTAATTTCTTCATTTTTGCCCCACAGATTTCGAATTGAAATGTTCTAAACCACCTATTTTGTAATGTAGGTACACAAGATGCTTGTTTGGTGGGAAAGAGAGCACGAGGATGTGGATAAAGCCACATTACTCCATCCACATTCATTACAGGCATTGAGAGCATGCGGGCTATTTAAATTTTGGGCCATACCTGGCATGAGGGCACAGGTAGACTTTCTACAATGGCTGGTAGACAAACGGATAGATGTTAAACCCATCTCCTGTCCTGAGCTAAAAGTGATCGTATTTACTGGCACCAGACCGTGCGGGAGCATAGCATTTCATCTAGCTACCAGTTCCTAGATGCGCATGGTAGTAGACTGATTCCGAGGCACCATCTTCAACTGGTGGGATGCTGTATTGGCCAATGTGAAGGGCCAATTGGCTAGGGCAAAGAATGGAAAACTAAAGAACTTTGGATATGGTTATTTAGTTGTGAGCTTTTCCCTAGAGAGGGTACCTATGCTGGTTCCAGAGCAACTTACCGTTGAGGCTGGACTTCCCCGAGATCCTAGGGTTATGCGTTGGGTTGCAGTCATGGCCCGCCATCCTGAGGAGGGCATCGAGGTTGTTCGAATCTCACCCAAGTATTTTTGTTAGTTAGAGAACCAACTCTTTGTGATTCAGGATTTTCCATACGCTGGGATGGATTATCGTGGTGATCTAACATGGCTCTTCCACCAGGAGAGCAATGGGATGATACAGGTAAAATTGTTTTCAACATTTAAATTAAAGATATATAATATAAATATATAATATAATAGACTATATATATATATATATATATAATTATATATAATATATATATATATAACTATATTATAAATATTATATATATAAAATGTCCCAAAACTAATAGTAAAAAGTTTTTAAATGTAGATGTGGGTCCACAATGACTAGCCGCTCTCTAGCCTTATGATCAAAGACAACCAGCTGCTGCAGCACCAGCCCCACAGGACCAATCAGCAGAGACCTTGGCCGAATTGGAGGGTCATCTAGAGCGCTTGACAACAGACATTACGGAGACCAGCATAGATGAAATTCCTCTTAGGCTACAACGCTATGTGATTGGGGTCCTAGGACCTTCTAGGAGGTTTCTTTGTAGGGTGGCCCGAGCAGTGGTGTCTTATCGTGATCATCACCAGTGATAGGATGATTGCCTTGTAGACTCATTTTTGGACTTTTTGTGCTATCATTTTTGCCGATCATAAGGTGTTTTTCAACCTATGATCGAAGAAAATGTATATTTTGACACAGTTCTATGCTATGCTATATTATTATTATTGGTTATCTTGCAAAACATGTTATGGGATGTTTTTAAATTTATTGTTTGATTTAATGCAAATGTCTATTTAACATTCAAGAAGCAACTGCATTTGCTAATGCATTTAAATATCTTGGAATGTGCTGATATTCGATGTAATCAAATTCTCGTTCCAAGAGACGGACTCTCAAAAATAATCACAATAACACTAGATTTCTAATGGCATAAACTCTATTAAGCTGTAATACAATGAGTTTCGAATCTAATCTAACAATCAAACTCCGAATTCCAAATGAAATGGATTCAGATAATAACTCAATCACTGCACTGTATTCTATAATGTTGTTCGTTGTTTGACCGAGACATACCCCATGCATAGATACTAACTCATTAGAGGGCGAATAGATAACCCAAGCCATGGAAGAGATGTTTTGTGTACTACAACAAGCGCCATCAGCAAAACCGATGTATGTTTAGAGAGGTGTCGACATCTGCAATATCAAGAGTAAAATCAAGATAAGCAGGAATAATGATGAAAAACACTCTCTGAAGTAAAGCACGCATTCCTAATCTAAAAACACACCAAACTTAGAAGGAAACTAGTCTAAAAAATCTCCACACTAATCTTTTAAGCATAATATCGCTTTAGAAAAAGCCCATTCCTAGGTTTACCTAAAGAGACACCGTCAAAATATTCTAATTCATAGGCCCCTTTTGCCAGCTTTTGCTTAACAATATACGGACCATGCCACATGGGTACAAATTTTCCGACCCCTAGCTTATCGTTTGCTTGATCGTAAATTAAGACTAGGTCTCCTTCTGAAAAATTGCAGGGTGTAACATTCTGATCATACTGAGCTTTAATTCTCTTGGCCTGAGTTTTGATAGCTAATGCAGCATCACGTCGATTCTCATATAATTGAGCTAAGTATAATAAATGTTTTTCCTCTTCAGAAGTGGCTGGTAATAATTGTACGACAATTTGTAATGACGGGATTTCGCATTCAATGGGTAGTACTGCCTCTAAACCGTAAACCAGTTGAAAGGGAGTAAAACCTGTTGACGTTTTGACTGAGGTTCGGTATGCCCAAAGTGTTGAAAATAACATGTTATGCCAATTTGACCTATGAATCCAAATGATTCGTCAGATCATGGTGACTAGAACTTTGTTGATTGCTTCAATCAGACCATTTGCCTATGGGTAATATGGAGTGGAACTATCATGACGAAGGCCAAGCTGATCTGTTAGTTCAGTCATCATGATGTTTCGAAAATGACTCCCATGGTTAGTGATAATCGCTTGAGGAACACCAAACCTAGTAATTAGATGATTGAAAACAAAAATCGCAGCAGTTTTGCTATCTGCCAAAAATGTAGGCATTGCCTCGACCCACTTGGCAAAATAATCTACCGCAAGGATGATATACTTATGCCCCCTGATCAAGTGAGGGTTAAATTTAATAAAATCGATACCCCATTTTGTGAATGGACCGACGACAATTATAGGGTGGAGAGGAGCAGGTGGAGTGTGCATCTTACGATAAAAAATTTGGCAATTGTGGCATTTTTGGATTGTAGTGATAAAATCTTTGAATAAGGACGGCCATAAATAGCCAGCGCGCAAGATCTTTTGGGTTGTGGCATACCCAGACATATGACTGCCACACGCTCCAGAGTGACAATCATTAAGAACCTTTTCAGCCTCATCATGAGTGAGACAATGGCAGAAAACAGAATCCACCGCACGACGATAAAGAGTATCTCCAATAATAGTGTAAGGTTGGGATTGGAAGCGTATTTTCCGGCGCTAAGATTGTGAGATGTCAGGCCGAAAATATTGGGTCTAGAGATAGACAATAATATCTCCATACCATGGATCAACAGTGCTGATAAGGAACAAGGAGTCATTTGCAATGGGTTCCACCATAGGTTCGGTATCAGCATGAGGGAAGTCACACGTCAATTCCGCAAAAACCAAGACTTCTTTGACTTGGCCTTTTCAAATTCCAAGTCAAATTCCTGCAGGATGACAATCCATTTGGAATACTTGCCCCCTAGCAATTGTTTAGTCAAAATGTATTGCATAGGGTTACAGTCAGAAATCACCGTGTTTTTGCATAACAAAATGTAATGATGAAATCGTTGAACAACTTGTACTACTGCCAAGGCCAGTTTCTCCACATGTGAATATTTTAACTCAGTCGGAGTTAGAGTCCGACTAAGATAATAGATCACATGTTCACTCTCGAAGTCATCCTGTTGAACTAAAACCATCCCAATGGTGGAATGGGAAGCGGCGAGGTACAAGAAGTAATCCTGGTTGTAATTGGGAGGATGCAATAATGGCGCATGGGTCAACACGTGTTTAAGCGCATCAAAATATTTGTCAGCTATCTCATCCCAAAAGAATGGAGTGTTCTGTTTCAACAACTGGGTGAAACCTTTTGTAATATCGGCGTAGTTAGGAACGAAATGACGTAAAAAGTTTGCTTTCCCTTGCAAACTCTGGAGTAGGCGAAGAATCGAAGGAGGTGGTAAGGTGACGATGGCTTCGACCTTCGAAGGATCGACACGAATGTTGGCTTTGGATACAACAAATCCCATAAACGACCCATTTCTATACAGAAAACACATTTGTGGGGATTCAGCCTAATCCTAGAATGCCTACATCTCATAAAAATTGGTCGTAAATGAGTGAGATGGTGAGCTCGACGTAAATAATGAGCAGGTAAATCGTCGAGATAACGCTGCACAATGTGCTTGAAAAGTTGCGTCGGCATTCTTCAATCCAAAAGGTAATTTGCAATAAGAAAATGTCCCCCATGGAAAAATGAATGCCATTTTTGGTTGATTGGCAGGTAGAATGTTAATTTGGTTGTAACCGGAAAAGCCATGCATAAAGGAGAAAATTTCACTGCCGGCACAATCATCGATAATTTGATCGATATAGGGTGTTGGATAATTGCCCTTGGGAAAAGCACGATTAATATCCCTATAGTAAATACATATTCTTATTGTCCCTTGTTTTTTAGTAACTAGAACAGTATTTGATACCCAATCCGTTAAAGGAATTGGATAAATGAAACTTGCTTTAAGTAATTTCTCAACTTTTGTTTTGATGGCAGCAGCTTTTCGTGGGTGTATCTGATGCAAACGTTGCCGGATGGGTTTAGCATCTGGGTAAGTTTTGATCTCATGAACAACAATTTAAGGATCAATTCCTAGCATTTCCTCATAGGACCAGGAAAACACGTCACAGAATTCTTGAAATAGGGATTTATATGTTTTGATTTCAGTGTCCGTACAAGAAGCACCTATGTGAATGTTTTCAACAATCCTAGGTTTGACTGAAATGTCGATAGGAACCGTTCGAGAAATATTTGCTAAATTTTGTTCAGAATTAGGATGTTTCAATGGATTCTGCAGTTATTTGACATATTCAATAGTAAGAAAAGATGAAAAAGCATTCTCAAAATGATCAATCTCAGGTAAAAACGAAGATCGATGATGAATATCTTCCCATGGTAACGCATCAGCAGACAAAAGTTCCGAAATTTGCTCATCAGTGTGAACTGTTTTAGAAAAGGTTGTTGAATCTGAGGTTGAGATTGAAAGTGATTCTCCATGGATCACATTCACTAGATCAATATTGGTTGAACTTGAGTCAAAAAATGACTGTACAGCCTGATAAGCAACTTCAAAGAGACTCAAAGGCATGGCATCACCAAAAGAGTCCACCTCGGAATCGAATGGAACGATCCAAGGATCGCCAAGAACAATGGATTTTGACGAAATCATATGAACAGTCGCGAAAGGAGACAGTACGTTGGGAGGAGGAAATGAAAAAGTTCTGAGTAAACCAGAATCTTTAACTAATCCTACCCCAACATCTTTATAAGGGATAGCGGTTTTACCAACATGTTGAATGCTCTCAGTAGAGGATGGGTCGGACGGAAAGTAAGTTAACTGATCTATTGTAACGATATTTCCATTATGTGGAAACTTAATAAGCCGAAAGACCAATGAAACAACAACAGTCATGGCGTAAGACCAGCTACAACCCAAGAGAAGGCTGTAATCTAGAGGGGAATCAACCACCTCCACATCTAGATTAACAGTTTTTCCTTCAACCCCTATAGGTAAGTCCTGCAAAATGCCACAAGGATGAAACCCTCGGCCATCAAAGGCCTTCAGAATCGTCAGGGATTGATTAAGTGTGGCAGAACCAAGGGCTTTCCAACACTGTATCAACATAATACACATTGAAGCTCCCTCATCAATCACGGTCCTAAAGGAAGGTCTGTTTTTGACTAACACTGGAATCTGGAAAGCCATTTGATGAGGTAAATGAGGTGTACTATTTTATAAATCAAAGACTATGATGTTTGAGTCCTGAAGATCAACAACTCCTATAGCCGACAATAGCAATTTACACTGTGTTGGACAAGATTGTAGCACCTCCAAAGCCGACTTTGTTCAAAGGGAAATAGCTAAATCTTCAACAATGTTATAGTTTTGAGCAGCTCTCGCATGTGGATTGAAAGCTGACTTTCGAAGTATACCTTTAACAGGTGGTTTGATTACTAAGTCTGAATTAGGTTTCTCGATCTGTAGTGGATCGGAACTAGATGGAGCTGAGGTTGATGGATTGGAATTAGAAGATTCCATTTCATTACCACCAATAGGACTCTTACTTCCATAATCTTGCAATCGTGTTGCAATCCTTACATGGTACATCATCATTATGTGCCCTTCCAAGGCACTAGAGGAAGAAACTATCATCTTACTGTCTTGACTCGGAAAAGGATCCTTCAAAACAATAGGTGTTTGAGAACCTTTGACGATTTTCGCAACCTCAGCACGATGTGGACAATCTCTTGTAAAATGCTCCTCATCGCAGATGAGACAAGGATAGCGAGGTTTACGTTTCTTGTCAGTAGATTCAGGTTTATCTGGTTCCTCCTTCGAGTTTTGCTTATTCTTCTTCTTGCCTTTCTTCTTACCGCCAGATTTTGATTTGGCCGCAGATGATTCTACGACATGGACATCAGCAGAAATTTCAGTTGAAGACTATCCCTTCAGGGAATCTAGTAAAGTTATAATAGGAGAAGAATTCTTGGAGGATTTCTTCTTACTTTTGGTATTAACAGTACTAATCATACCGTCAGTGGCATGAGACCCCGAGGGAGGTGCAGTTATTTGATTTTGTTTTGGAAGGTCAGGGATTTTCTCGTGTAAAGTACCTGACTGCGTATAAACTAAGTCAAGGTACTAAGCTTGAGAAATTACTTTCTCTTCGGTAACTACTCCTGCCTCGGCTACATCTTCAGTTATTTTAGGTAATAATGATTTTACAAACCATTCTACCAAAATTTGGTCCGGGATAAAAACTTTCACTAAACGACATCGACGTTGCCATTCATGAATATGGTCTGAAATATATGTAGACGTCAACTATTTTAATGAAGTTATAATTTCATTCCATTTTCATATCGGATTGGCAGCTAAAAATGAGTAAGGAAGGAAGTGGCTAACTGACTAAAATTGTAAAAAGAGCCTTGTGGCAACTCAATGTACCACTTGGCTAAAAGGCCAACCAAAGTGCGTTGAAAAAGACAAAGATGAATTGAATCATCTATAATGGAATTCGATGCACACCAGAAATGGTAAGTCATCACATGATTAGACGGATCTTCTCCTGACTTCCCCTCATACTTTGGTATATCACTGGGAAATTTATTCGGGATTGGCGGCCAAAATGGAAGATAATTAATGGGATCATTCGTAAGGCGCGACAAGTCAGGTAAATCCAAAGTTGCTATAAACAGTAACTGATGGTTTCGATCCCGAAAACTTGGGGTCATAAGACCAACCCCAGGAGGAGGATATCCAGGATAACTTCGAATCGGATTTACATTTGGGATATTATATCCTCCTGGAAAACCATGATTAACCGAACCATACCGGGGTTGTTGAGGTTGTTGATAAGTATACGAAGGGTACGGTTGATGATGATAAGTCGGGCTCTGCACAACAGGACCGAATTGGTACTGTCCCTGGTACGGTTGATAAGTAAATTGAGGTTGACTTGTGACAACCGTACTAGGCCCAGGTTGTCTTATAGGCATTGAAACCGGAGTCTGGATTGTAGGTCTGGACTGAGGTGAAGAGGCCTGAAGAGTTGATACAGGAGTAGTAGAAACTAGAGCTGCTAATACTCCAGAAATAGGTGGGGTGGATTGAACAGAGGCCGCAGTAGTTGCAGTAGATGTTTGGGGCAGAGTTCGAGGTGAACTAGGCCTAGGCTGATGAACTACCCGAGGTGTAAAAGTTTGAGTAGTAGGCTGGGCAGGTTGCTGGGGTGAACTAGAAACCAAAGGTTGTCCAGATTGAGATGTCAACTACACATTGGGTTGCGAAGTCTGTTGATCCCACACCACATTCATTCCGGGGTATGGACCCATAACAGGTTGAGAATATTGAGGACCAAAACTAGGTTGAGTGTAAGGTTGATAATTATACGATACATTTCACCTTCCTGGAACAAATGGTTGACCTGAAGGTGGTTGGAAACCTTGAGGTTGGTATTGACCTTGAGGTTAGTACTGACCTTACAGTTGGTACTGACCTTGCGGTTAATACTGACCTTGAGGCACATATTGAAACTAAGGTTGACCTTGAGGTACATATTGGTACTGGGGTTGACCTTAAGGAAAATACTGTCCCGTAGGTATGTACTGTCCTTTAGGTTGCCCCCCAGGCGGTAATGGACTACGTTGAGGTTGCCCCCTAGGCGGTATTTGAGTACCTTGCGGCTAACCCACAAGCGGTATTGAACTACCTTGAGGTTGCGGGTTAGGAGTAGTACTAGACATCATAAGAATCTCTTCGACACTTAACGGTTTAGTTCTACTATTACCAGGATATTCTACATATTCGATGGGTTGAGGAGATGCTCCTGAAAATGTACCAGATAAAGATTGATACCCAGGAGGAACAGAAGGACCGCCATGTAAAAAAGTTTCTGGTGTCTGAGAAAACAAGGATGACTGTCTCGACATATTCAAAGGAGGATGATAACCTCTGGGTGTTGGATGGAAAGGAAATCGAGGTGGTGAAGATGCAAGACCTTGATTTTCTAAAAAGTTGGTCAATGAAATATACCAAGCGTCACCTCTAATGGGACTGTAGAAAATAGATTCACGCTCCCTAAGTTTAATAGCTGGTTGATTTTCGAGGATGTTTATACCTGCGTCCGAACTTACAAGTTGTTCTATGGAAATGAGTCCAAAAGGAAGATTCTGGGTAATGATACTTTCTACCCTGGGTGAACTAGGACCAATAGAAATAGGAGAAGCAAATCCCGAAGATGGAGTAGCAGCAGGTTCAGTTTCAGGTTCAGAGATTTCAGGTTCTTCGGCTAATGAACTAGTAGGAGTAATACTACTAGTAACTTTGGAAAATGAAATCGGTTCAGAAATATGTTTTTTTGCTTGAATTAGATAATCAGGATGTATGATTAATGAAGACTCTCCGACCTCCAGTGACCCAACTCTACTTTCACTAGGTGTGATAAGAGCTCGCAGCCCTTCAAGTTGACTTGGTGTAAATTCAAGAGGCTGCCCCCGAAGTCGACGAGATTGTGTCGGTAATTCATCCGTGATTAGTTATTTAATTACTTCACATGAAAACAAAGAAAATATCAAGAAAACCAACCTAAAGTATCTAAAGAACCAAACAATTTGAAGCACACGCCTAATAAATCTAGGAGATCAAACCACACACAAATAGTATTTTTCCGTATTGAAATCACTAGTTGGTGATGAAATCCAACGTCACAGAATTCAATACAGAAATGGCAGTTGGAACAGTTACCCCGACAACCTGCTTAATGAAACAAAATGGCACAAGTTTCTCCACTATAACTGCCTCGAGTGAAGATAACCCCCTAGAGAGTCCAAGTGAGTCTAGTCGACGTCTTCTCCAGGTACAGTGGGATCTTCCCTCCACTGTCACCTAGGAAAGAATCCTATAGATTATGGACACTAAGGTTACTAACGAAGAAAAATATACCTGGGGGAATAGTCTACGATCTGATACGCACGCAAGGGCAGAGTAACAAGGTCAATCCCATTAAAGGCTCCTTTACATAATCCAAGGTTTACCAACAAGTGACCCCAGGATCCTCGATAATGGTCAATCCAAGGTTTACTGTTTTTTATATGTGAATATCTTCTATCATTCCCAATGAGGAAGGATTGGTTCCCACACTGGTTCAGATATGATCTCATGCTTCTCCTTTAAGAGGAGCTTTCCCAGATCATAGATGTAATAATTGGAATTTCTCCCTACCGCAAGATCGACTACTTGTTTGTTTAAACTATCTTGGAGAGTTAATTACTCCCTACTCCAAGATACTAGCCTAAGCTATGTTGGTGAAAAGAGCCCTAGAAAATAAAAAGATTGTTAGATGGATTTTAATTAAGTGTTAATTTTATTGGTTGTTTCTTAAGTCAATGGGTGCGGAGATGAAACTTTATGGTGTGAAGACTCGACTCCAAAACACTAAAAATGTAGCTAAGATGATAAACAATTCCTTTTCCTTTTCAATGAATTTCTAGCTAAGGAAGAGTTGAAAATGCAATGCTTTGAAAATCAAATCTTTCTCTTAACATACAACTGAAACGAAAACTTTTTGTCTTTTTCAAAGAACTTTAAAAATGAGACTACTAATCACACTCACGGAAAATCCCTTTGCTTTTCAACAATCAAAAACTACAAGAACAAACAATTCTTTTAAGGGAGCTTTTAAGATTTCTAGAAAAACGTGAAAAACTATTGAAAACAAATTTTTCTATAAGCTTCTATAATTTCTATGTAAAAATCAAAACTATAATCTAATCTTGAGATCTAAACAAAAATGGGTTGAAAAGAAACTTGAAATGTTTTTGAGGATGCTTAACTTAGTTTTTCATCTAACTAAGGATCAATTTCTTCACCTCAACAAACTAATCATGAACACCCAATTATATTTTAATAAAAAATTAAATTTGAAACTTTCAATCAAGTTTAATGAAAGTTTTTCAAAAGAGAAAAATAGGATCTAGCTCTCTTCAAGGATAGATTTCATAAACCAGTCAAACTCAGCAAGAAGACTAGAGATATCAGGGTGATCTAAGGTTCTAAGGCTTCTGATGTCTGAGCTATTACGAAGACCAAGCAAAAATAAATCCAATAGGTAAAACTTCTAGAAAATCACTTCAAATGAGAATGCCAATGAAAACTAACTCACAAGGAACTTTTTGGCAAGATAATTGCAGATCTGGGCATAAACTAACAGCTATGGATAAAAACTAAACCTAACTGGGTGGATGGATCTTAGTTTTTTCAAACTTTTGACAGGGTCCGCAAGCTCCCAGTAGAACTAGGTGCAGTATTGCTCTGTGTTAGATTGTAACAGTGCAGACAGGTCCGCACTGTACTTAACTCATAAGGTGTGGTCCTCTTCCAAAAATTCGAAAAATAAAAATAAAACCAAGATCTAATAAGTACCCAATCCCACACACATCAAGGCAAAATCAGAAACAAAAACTCAAGTTTCTCAAATCAAAGAAAAGACGAATCAAAAACCAAAACCAGTCCCCAGCGGAGTCGCCAATTTGTTGGCCGGATAAATCGTTCTTGCGGACAAGACCGATCTCCCTAGTATCGAATAATATCTAGCAACAAGCAACACAAGCAAATCTACTTTTCTCTAAACATGTTTCAATTCATAAATGAAAACTAAGAGGTGTAATAGACCCTACCTCAGACGCTTGTTTGTGGCGTCTTTGTTTCCACAGCTTCAAGCAGTTCCCTTTTAATAACCTGTACACACAAACAAACACACATCAAAGAACACCTGCATAGATACTATAATAAAACATGTTCATTATGAAGATCAAGGAGCTCATAAAATAAACCATTAGAGACAGTTCATTGAGAAAAAACAAACTTGATTGTATTAATTTATGAATAAAAGAACCTTACAACCTTTGCCTTGATGTTGCACAAGCTCTTTCTAGGGTCCAGCAGGAGTCTCCTCTACTTTGACAAGCCTCACTCACTTCCCAAATGACATTAAAGGTATGTGATCTCTCCTCTAACAAGCTCAAAAAGGAAGTCTAATTTCCAGCACCATTTACCCTCAAGAATCTTCAGTTTCAACCCCCCTACAACCAGCCCAATGCCTGAATTTATAGTGCAAATGGAGGAAGTTGCAGGTCCACCATTGAAGGGATAAGTTCCTCCTTCAATGGGATAAGCACCTCATATCATGGAGTTAGCTCCCTTAGTTATGAAATGGATGAACCAAGGTGGAGCAGACTTGCCAGCGTAATATTCCTTCTAGAAGTGTCCAGAAGTGACCCAAGGTGAGATTTTAAGAGTGAACTCATGCCTTTTTAACTTTTACAGGGGTTTGCACCCATCACTTAACAGACAGAGCAGTCAGGTTTGCAGGGGACATGACCATTGGGTGCGGCATTGCAGGCAATGCTAGAAGAAAGTACGAAACCAGGATTTAAGATATTTTTAAGATCTTTCTCCCATTTTCAAGGCTTGACATGAAGAGCTGAGGCTTAAGACTTGCAAAGGAGGTATGTATGAGTGGTGATGGACTCACACAAACTGTAGAAAGTCATGATGAAAATTTTTTGTGTAACAGTCATATTTATAAAAGTTCTACAGGTTAGTAATGATATCTAGACTAGGACTAAACTTCCCCTCTAAATGCTATGAAAAATCAGGATTAGAAATATGACAATTTATCATATTTTCCTATGAATTTTCCTTAAGGCTCATGGATTGGGCTATTGTCAATACTGGGTGATTAGCTTCTGAATTATGTTCTTCATCATCCCAGTGGGTATTTTTCGATTTTAGGAGAGGTTTGGCAGGGGGTGTAGGTTGATGTGTTTAGTTTCAGCCCTACGAACAATGGTCATGTTTCCATAACTACACTCTATGTAGGCATCAATCATAGCCAACCAAGGTATCCCCAAGGTCAACGAATGCCTTCCAAATTTGGTCTTAGGTTTAATAACAAATATATCTATCGGGTATTCCTAGGAATCCAATGAAATGACAATGACTTCTAATACACCCTCTAGCTTTACCTTAGACCTCTCTGCTAGTTCTAACATGGTAGGAGTAGGAAGTAAGTCAAAGGACCCTATGTGAGACAATGTCTCCATGGTCATCACATTGATGGTTGCACCTAAATCGATTAGAGTGTTTTTTGTTGGGTACCCATTGATAAAGGTGGTAACCATAGGGATCCCGGGGTCTTCATATTTCTCAGTAACAAATCTGGTGGACATAAGAGTTGCAAGTTTTCCACCTACTTGAATTGTAGAAAGTTCCTTCTTTTGTCTCCCTGGTTTCTTAGTACATATCTCCCTCACTATTTTGGCAAAGAAAAGGATATACTTAATTCTTTGCTGTAATGGGATCTTAATGCATACATTTCTTAGTTCAGACACAAGATCGAACTTGGGCTATTTTATTTTCATCTCCAACTTCTCTGGAAAAGGAGGATGGAGAGTATGAGACAAGGAAGGTTCTTGTGACTTTGGAATGATTTGTTCAGCTGGTTTTTGTGTGTTTTCTACGTTAGGTGTATCCAGAGTGTCTTCGTCTATAATCTCTTGAATTTTGCTAGGCTAAGTCACCACTTTCCCTTATCTAAGTTTTATTTCCTGCAGCGACATAGGAAATTCCTGCAACACAGGAACATAAATTTCCTGCAGAGTTGTGGTGTAATGCAATAGGTAGGAAAAGTGGGATAGGTGCCCACTCCAATATTTTGGGTAGATTGGATGGATTTATTGTTGGGATCGGGTACTAGCTGGGCAGGAAGTTGTCTCAGTCGTGGTTGATTTAGTGGGGCAGGAAATTGAGGTTGTTGTTGTGGCTGACCCATTTGTGATGGAATGGGGTGTGGTGGATAAAAGTTTTGAGGGGGGTAGTTTAATGTAGTAGGACAAGGAAAATTCCCCTGCCAAGGTTGTTGTGGAGGCCACGGATGCTAGGGCCTTCGAATGTTCCACATCTGATTCTGAGCATAAGGAAATTGAGAATTTTGTTGTGACATACCTATAGGATGTGGCTGCCATGGTTTTTGAGGTGCCATTGCATAGAGTGCATTGATAGCTTCCTGATATGCTAGATATGCTACTTTAATCTCTAGAAAAAAAAGGACACTAATCAGTAGAATGATTAGCCTCACAAATTCAACATACCTCTATACTGCCTGTAGGACATTCTCTCAAGGGATGTTTCTTCCTAAACTTGTAGCATAACATAGCCAAGGATTTCTCCACTTCCTCCTACTTGTCCTTAGCCTGTAGAAAATCTAACTATGAAGAAAAAGTTCTCAGAATGTTAGTTTTAAAATTTTCAAATAAGTTTCCCATTTCAGCTCTAGTTACATGAGCCCATGCAACTAATTTAGTGAATCTAGAAGAGGTATATCTTGATCCTTTTCCAATCTTAGAATTTCCCCTTGAATATCATTGACACAAATCACAAACATCATCATAACTCAATTTTGATACATCATCTACTCCGATCAAGTTCAAAACCTCGAGAGATTCTAGTCTAATGGCTCTTAGTAAGATTGTTCTCAACGTTTTTCTTGTTTAGCTGGTTCATCTTGGATCTTTGCAAATTATACTGGAAACTTTCCAGTAAGTATTCCAAGCTTTCTTCCTCCTTCTGGGTCATGCCAACGATTTCTTTCCTGATGTCCATGGTCTTACAATAATCCTAGTACTTTTTCATGAACACCTTCTTCATGTCATCCCATGTCGAAATGGAATTTGCAGCTAGTCCAATGAACCATCTGAGATCTGCATCCTTTAATGTGGTAGGAAACAACTTCAACTTTTGAGCATTTTAGGAGTGATCGTAGCTCTTGCATAATACGTTAAACAAGAATAAGAAATCAATTGGATCTTCACTAGAGGTACCACAAAAATTAGGCAAAGAAGAGGGAGGAATGTTTTTCATCTCACTCGTCCCAATAGAATATTTGATAGGAAATTTGAATGTAAATGGTTCCCTTTTCTTCTCATGATAGTCACCATCTGTAGTACTAGTACCCTCTAAATGAGCCATATTAAACCAAAAAGGAGTGGGACCCTGGTCAACTACAGATCCTTTAGAGTCTTCTGCCTAGAAATCTGGTTCTTGAATAGGATTGAGGAGGAATTCTTCTTCAGGCTGACCACTAAGAAAAGATGATGTCTTCCTTGTAAGAGGAGATTATTGATGAGTAACAACATAAGATTCTTTGTCGGAAGGATTCATCTCTATTGTTGGGGTATTACTCTACTTAGGATTAGTTTTCCATCCATGTTCAGAACTATCATTCCTTCATTCAATTTCCCCTTTATTCTTTTGAAGCTTCTTTTTCCCTACCATTTTATTAGTGAAAGAAGTGGTTCTCACACCACCACCAAAAATACTTGAAAATTTATATTGGCCCCGATTAAAAAATTTCAAAACTTCTACTTACCAAACAATCTGTATGTTTCTTTGGTGAATTTTGATCTCTACAGGTGCATAGGCCTTACCTCATGTCTTACCACTTCGACTCCCCTAGTCTTGAAAAACTTAAACAAAAGGAAATCATACTAAAACACTTTCAGTATCATCCCTTAGCACCTCCCGGAAAACAACGCCAAAATGTTTGGGAAAATTATAGGCCTATAATTTGACAAACATAAATTATCAACCAAGGGTAGGTAAGTCTATGAGATGCTGCTAAAAATATATGTAGGCTAATACCTTAAGTGCTTTCTAATTAAACCATTCAAACCCACAACTCTAATGTCTCTTTTCTGCATCAACACTTGGTAGCAAATGCTATTGAGTGGATTCAATCATCCCTCTACAGCTCTTGATATTGTTGATGTTGATCAGAAAAGATAAAAGACCAAACATACAGTCATAAAAATCAAGAATCTAAAACCTAGTTAAATGATTCCAAACCCATTTACCAAATAAACTTCTTCATCCAACCATTTATCATATACTGCTAAAATTAAGAAAAGAGAAACACTAGCTGTGCAAGTAACTTATTGATACTAAAATAGTGAAAATAAATACAAATATTGTAACTAATGGAGTTGTGAGAAAAGGGGGCCCTCCATTTCTCACAATACATCTACTGTTCAAGGGGTTTACACAAGGATATCAATAGAACATATAACTTTCTATTAATATCAAAAGTATTACAGAGATGTACAAGTATTATAAGTTTGATCAACCAACCCCCTTGCCAGTGAAACATAATGAAGTTTATACAATTTCAAAGGCATATGTTTGCCTGAGTTAGGAAAAATACTATGTTGTAACTACTTGTTATCAATGACTAAACATAATGAAAGAATTTCTCTGTTGATTTTGATCCATGATTGAAAGCATGGATCAAACTAATTTCGTTACATTGGTGGAGTTTTTTCCCAATATGACCATCGAGAAGAGGACTCAAGATATGGGTGGTTTCAATGATGAATTCAAGGCACCCAATAGGAGAGCATCCATGTAGGTGGATTTCCTCATAAAACCCATGTTCCCATTCTTCTTGAAACTCAGCGGAGCATGTCCAACCACCAATTTTGCTACAGGAAATCTAGGCAGTTATAGGAAATCCGCATCTAGAGGAAATCTTGGAGTGTCTGCAGGAAATCGGCGACCACAACTATCTATAGGAAATCGCGGAGATGCTTAAAACCATGAGTAATCTGCATAAGATTTCGATCATTCAAACTTGATCATTTTATTAGGAAATGATTACCTTCAAGAAACAAATAAGAACAAGGTAAAAGAATACTTTTAAGATGATTTGCATAATGTGAGCACACAACACCCTTTTGGTCAAAACTTAGGTAATATAGGCGAAATAGGAGTAGTTAGGAGTCAAAAAGAGTTCAAAAAGGGGGCAGCAAGGTCTTAGGAGGGTATAAAAAATGGAGCAAAATGGGACTAAACATTATGTACCTTGTATGATAACTTCTCCTCCTTCGTCTCCTCTTGTTTCTATCTGTAAAAAAAAATCAACATCATAAGAACTATATTGATTATTTTTTTCTTCCCTCTTTCATCATTCTCTATTTTAGGATGTCCATCATTAGTAATTTTAGAAAACACTTTGACAATTAAAAAACTGAACAAAATAGTATCCAAAGCATTATAAGAGAATCAACAAAGGAACTCTAGAACTGAATTTTCCAACCAGCTAATGGATCCTGGATTTGATACTTTAAAATCTTTCTAATTATTAAACATGATTGTCCTTTGTGATTTTTTTTCACAACACATGCAATTCTTCTTCCATATGTACAACAAGCCTCGATTAAATTTGTCCCCGTATAAAGATAAACAACCACTTTTGCAGCACTACATTGTTTGTGTTTTTTCAATAAATCCATCCAGAAATGATAATATCTCTCATTTTCATCAAATGTGTCTACAAATGTGTGAGAGTATTTTGAAGCCTCCAAACATTTTAATTATGGATTATAGAAATGTATAGTAAAAACTATATCATAACTATAATTGTTTTGGGACTTATATTTATAAATTCCACAAGACATTTTAAACTTGAACTTGGAGTTCTTTATGGAAATTTCGAAAGACTGGCATACATCATTACAAAGCCAAAGTTTTACTATGATAATTGTAGTAAAATAATTCAACTCATTTTTTTTGATAAGAAATCGAAAAAAATCAATATAATGTCCCTTATGAAACAATTAATTTTTCAAATCTAGTGTATCCAAAATAAAAAGGTCAGTATGTAAAACTTGTTGCAAGTGACATGGAAAAGAGTGCAAAAGTGTTGAGAAAAGACGAGCCCCCCCAAAACGACAACTAAATTCAAAATTTTTGTCAACCTATTAAACACTTGTTGATCCATTTATCATTTTGTCAAGGAGTCCACATGCTTGTTGAGAAAGTGACTCTATATTTGTATTACGTGCTTCTTTTATAAAAGTAGACCCCTTGACCGGGTTGCAAAAATTGGAAAATATGATAATTTTTAATTTCATAATGCTAAAGAATGTTGAATGTGGTAAGAGTCTTATCGTTCCATTTCTCATCATGAATTTGACAATATGTAACCATTACATCCACTATTATTATGTTGTTATTCAATTTAGAACAATAATCTTCTAATTTTATGACATTTGTTGGATGATTGGGTGGAACAGAAAACCAAATGCTTCCATCCAATAGGTTATATACTATTGAAGAAATTTCTTCTATGGTTAATCCCTGAAGGGGGCAGAGAGTAGCTACTGTGAAACTATGTTGACTATTTCTCTTTTAGTTCTCAAAATCAAGTTGGCTTGGAGAACACTTTAATGTGCCCAGTTGGTAATAGTTGAAAACAATGTCTCATTTATCCCAAATAAATTGATCAAAATAAAAGAGAATTTTTTTCCCAGAAAAAATTTATAATTGGACAGTTGAAGAAGGAGCACAACATTTCATCATCGACCTGATAAAATAATAAATAAAAACTAATAAGAATTCAATGTAGAAATGAAATTAAATAAGGTGTTATAAACTAATGAGAATTCATTATCAATATGAGAAAATATGACTTATATTATCAACTTTAATCATTTATCTAAAATAAAAAGAGATACAATAATAAAATGTTACATGTAAAACTAATTCAAAATACATACCTTGTCTTTAACTCTCTTAGAACATCCAATCTTCCTTTTCTCTAATTTGTCACTGGAAATTAAGAGATGGCTTGCAGAGTGCATAAAATCAATAAATGGAGTTTTGTAGGATACCTTATTTACATAATTTTGTTGAAAACAAATGTGGATCACCTCAATGGCTTCAATTAATGGATGCAAGAATCAAGCATTATATTTTTTATATTTTTGTTTCATCTCCATAGATACATTATATTTATGATTTGTTAAAATTTCCTTTGTTGCTTGAATGGTGTGTTGACCATTAGCTACCCTAAAATTGTTATTATTAGCATTTAGATCCATATAATTTATAGTTTTGATATATTTGACTAATGGATCAGACTCATTGATGTCAAATGGAATCAGAAGAGCATATGGTAATGAGGTTTGAAATTTCTCTAGGAATGACTTCACTAATACTTGAACATTTAAATAATATTGTGATCTTAATTTAAACAATTTGGGGGCTTGTATACATCTTTCAACAAACACTTTTCTACTAAAGGAGCTAGAAATAGATATCAATGCTTGAAGTCTCCATGAATTTCATCACATTGATATGCAAGCTTTGTTGTCTCAGATTCAACTTTCCTAGCTTTTTGAAATCATGTAGTAGGCTTGAAATCACTTTCTATTATTTTTCTTCCAAGTTAGATAAATATACTCTTCTGAAAAAGGTAATTAATGATGAAGTTTATCATCTGGTATTTTATTGAGAATTTTACCTTTTTGCTGTAAATGAAGAAGTGCAAATGATGTTTTTTTACAACTTACATAGCGATATTTGGAATGGTCGTGATGCATTTTAAAATATTTGCGCAACTATTTAGTCCAAATCTAGTGAATCTGTCATAGATATTCAACTTGAACATTGAATTTTTTATTGTATTTGGTGAATCAGTACTTGAAGCTTCAATCAAATCTTGTCTAAAGTATGTATACTCCACCTGATAAGAAAATAATTTTACCTCATTTTCTTTTATCACCTCCAATTGAATGTCAATGTCATTTTCATTGCAAGTATAGAAATTAATAATTATTCTTAATATCTCTGGTTGTTCTCCATCTATGGATCCAAATGGATACATATCAAGAAACATGTTCATGGGAGCTTCTTTTTGGACATACCAATCTTGCAAAAACTCATATTTATTAGATGTATTGTATTCTTTTATCATTTCAAAAGTAATAAAAGGTATTATTGATACTACTATTTGAGTTGAATAACTTTTCTTTTTCTAAAATTATGGTCGTAAGATTTTATTTTCTTTGGGGCCAACAAATTCTGCAAACAACAACAATAAAATATTTGTATGAATCAAAATGAAAATATAACTTCAAATATTATCACATAACGTTCTTCTAAATTTTGATAAAACCACCTAATATAACCATTTATAAGAGAGTATACAGTAAATATAAAACCACCATACTAGTTGAAGGAGACATTGTTTGTATATCACTTGTTTTTTTTTTCTCTTCACTACTTTACTTCGAATTTTGGGCACACCAAATTCCATAGTTTCTAGAAACATTTTATGTAATACATGAAATACAAAATATTATTAAAAAATGTTATAATACATTATTTCCATTTACATGCAGAATAATAAAGGAGTACATTGTTATGCAAGTTAACAATATGACACGAAAAGTTATCACCTAGCTAAAATTGCTAGGAAAAGCAAAAAACCCATGTTAGTATGGGTTGTCCTCATTAAAAACCCACTCATAAGGCTATTTCCATGGGATTTGAAAATTCATACTAACATGGTGTACTTCAATTTTCCTTGCAATTTTGGCTAGGTTATAATTCAATAATATATCAAAATTCATTAAGCCTTAAATTACATACTAGAATATTCACTTGCACAATACTTCTTAGCATCTAGAAACATTTGTAAAAAAAAATAATGATAATTTAAAATAAATTTAAAAAATATAATTAATTCATCTTTTATAACATCTCATTTCATACATATGTACAAAAGAAAAGAAGTTCAAACCATATGCAAGCTTACTACAAGAATAAGGATAGCACAAACTTCATTAATCAACAACCATTTATTAGCATAATGTCTAACCATTGTAACAAAGTATAAACTAATTTTAAAATTGTCATACCATTTCAACATTTTGGTGTTGTGTTTCTTGAACTTCCTTTTTCCTTGGATGCTTCCTTTTAATTCTCACTAGGTTCATATTTCATGGTTTCTCAAAATAAAGTAAAAAATTGTTATCAGAGTTTCGAATTATTGAAGAAAATGAACAAGAACAATAACAAGTGTAGAAATCACAATAATAGCTAGCCATGGCTTTGATTAGAAAAAGCATACCCCCCAATAGTTTATTATGTTTTTTTAATTGTGACTATACGAAACCTAGCACCTACTAGGTTTCCTTCTAGAATGAGCATCAACACATTTCCAAAAGACAACATTACCCATGAATGAATATAAACAACTATAGAAACTACAACAACATCATGCTTACACAAAATTTATCTTTTATAATCATGTATATTCTTATTTTTCTTTGGAAACCATAAAATAAAAACACAATGGAAGAACATTAACTATGGCTATCATTAGATTTTCTTCTAGATCTTCATCTAGCACAAAGACAAACACATAACAACATTGCAAGATGAAAGAAATATAGAATGTGATAAAATTACTTCTAGCAAATACACAAGCATATTCATACAAGAATATTGCAAATAAAAATAAATAGATTGCCTCCTATATTTCTTTCTATCACAAAAACATGGATATTGCTAATAAAAACATTATATGGTGAAAGAAATCTAGCACATGCTAGAATTATTTTTAGCATGAACAAATGCATATTTCCAAGAACAACCTTACAAAACAAAATAAATATAGCACAATCTATACTTCCTTCTGGCACAAACACAAGCACATTATCAATAAAAATATTGCAAGGCAAAGGAAATGTAACACATGCTATAGTCCCTTTTACCAAATACAAGAATATTTCCGACAAAAAATTTGCATTGTAAAGTAAATCTAGCGCATGCTAAATTTCCTTCTAGCACAAACGAAAACACATTTTCAATAAAAACATTGCAATAATAATATTTCATCAGACATCTCCATGCTTGTGAAATTTGACCTTGCCTTTAAGAGACAATGAGGTTTTAGTCCATGTCTACATAGACTGTTGTTACAATATAAAAAATATTAAATCCTCAAATGATTATAAAGCCCTTCATATGGAATATGTGGTCCAAGAATGGGGTTTGGTACAAACATAAGCATGTTTCCAGCAACAACATTGCATTGTGAAAAAAAAAAAATCTATATTACCCTCTATCACAAACACAAGCATATTGGCAATAAAAACATTGCAAGGTGTAATAAATTTGTCGTACATTAAATTTCATTTTAGCATAAAAAAAATACATAACAACATTGTAGGGTGAAATAAATCCAACATATGCTAGAATTAATTTTAGCAAAAACACAAAGATGTTTCCAACGACAATATTGCAAAGAAAATTAAATGTAGCACACACTAGATTTATTTCTAGTATAGACACAAGCACATTGCCAATAACAACATTGGAAGGGGAAATAAATTTAAGCATTCCAACGAAAAAAGAAAAAAAAATTACTCATAGCAACATTGGTAAGTGAAATAAATCTAACATGTGCCAGATTTACTTCTAGACTAAACAAAAGTATGTCGCCAACAACAACACTACAGTAGGATAAAAGAAAATCTAGCATGTGCTATGTTTGCTTCTAGTACAAACATAATAAAATAACATTATTGTATGGATAAAGGAACCTAATACATGTTGGATTTACATCTAGCACAAACACGGGCATATTACCAATAACATCATTGTAAGGAAAAATAAATCTAGCGCCTACAAGATTTTCTTCTAGCGCAAACAAAAGCACATTGCGAATAATAACATTTTAAGGTGAATTAAATCTAATGTGTTCTATATTTCATTCTATCATAAACACAAACACATAAAAACATTGCAAGGCGTCAAAAATCTAGTATGTTCTAGATTTACTCCTATCACAAACACAAGCATATTGTCAACAACAACATTGCAATTAAAAAAGAAATATAGTGCATGCTAAATTTCCTTCTATCATAGATAGAAGCACATTGGAAAATAAAAACAATGCAATGCATTTGATTTCCTTCTAGAACAAATAACTAGATTGTTAAAAATAATATTGAATTGTGAAAAAAATATAGCACATACTAGATTTCCTTCTAGTACAAATTCACAAACAAATTTCCAAGGATAACATTACTAGACAAAACAAATCTAACACATGCGAGAACTCCTCCTATCAAAAACACAAGCATGTTGCAAATAACAACATCACAAGGTGAAAGAAATATAATGCATACTAGATTTCCTTCTAATGCAAACATAATTTCATAACAACGTTGCAGGGTGAGAAAGATTTAATCTATGTTATATCTACTTCTAACACAAACATATAAATATTTACAATGATAACATTACAAGACAAAAATAATCTAGTAGATGCTAGATATCATTTTAACCCAAACAAAAACATGCTAGCAATAACAACATTGCAAGGAAAAACAAAATATAACATGTGTTATATTTCATTTTAGCGCAAACAAAATCACATAACAACATTGTAGAGTGAGAAATCTAGCAAGTGCTAGATCTATGTCTACCACAAATACAAGCACGTTCCCAACGACAACATTTTAGAGTATAAGAAATCTATCCTACAATAAATTTTCTTCCAAAAAGAAACACAAGCACATTTCAATTTAAAATAAATCTAACACATGCTATATTTCATTCTAGCACAAACACAAGGACATAACAACATTTAGGAATAAAGCAATCTAGTGCATTATAGATTCATTTTTATCACAAACACAATCACATTGCAAGATGAAGGAAACATAATGCATGCTAGATTCCTTCAAGCACAAGAAACCATATTTCCAACAATAACATTGCATTGTGAAATAAATCTAGTGCATGCAATATTTCCTTCTAGCCCAAAGATAAGAACATTGTAACAACCTTGGTGAAAAGTTGATGTAATAAAAGTTAATAAAGGAAAAATAAGACCACGGGTGCGAGACACGTATTACAATCTGAATGTTGGGCAAATATATCATAGTGGGCATCACTGGATGTGTGTTTTGGCCAAGGAAAATCGGCTAAGGCAAAGGCAAAGACATTAAGATGCAAAAAGACATTTTTGGCACATTTATTTATGAAAATAAAGGAAATTAGGAGAAAATGAAGGTAAAAGGTCACAGGTTGCATGTGAAGAGGAACTTGAAGGAAAATAATGGAAAATGAAGAAATTAGAGGTCTCATGCATAAAAGGTCTTATGAGGATCAGTTCATGGCTTTTGTCAAGTTCAAATTTGGAGCTCTCTCATTATTCTCTCTCTTTCACTCTCTTGGTCACTTAAAGATTTCTTGGAGCACTCTAGTTTGGATCAAGGAAAGAGAAACAAAAATAGGAAAGGAAAATCAAGCAAGGGTCAAGGAAGGGAAAGCAAGATCAAGCAATTTCAGCAGGAATACTTGTAGGTAGCCTTTTGCATATGTGATTTCCTAGCTAGCTTGGACATGCATGGCTTTGCAGTTGGTGTATGGTTCTCTTGCTATTGATGACATGGTTTTGCTGGGTTATGATAGTGGATTTCAGCCTAGCCTAACCTTTTTCAAGATGCCATTTTATGTTGGGATGTTTATTTCAGTTTTATAGATTTGGAATTGCTAGATGGATTTTAGAATCCACGGGGAAGGTGGTCTCAAGGTTCACTCCCAAAGACCTAGGAATCTGTTGACCAGTTTTGGTGAGATACTCGGAAAATCATAAGGGAGATGTATCGATTTAGGGGCTAGTGATCTAAATTTGGATTGTTGTAAAGCCTAAGAGACAAGGAAACAAAAAATTCCTCGTGGGTAGTGATGGATTCTAGATGACATTCTAATTTCTGTTTAGTTGTGATCAGAGCACCGGTATTGGCGTGATCACGGTTTGATGACAGTGGAGGTGGTTTAACCTCTGGATTCCCTTATTTTTTCTTGGATTGGTTGTTATATGATATCCAACATACATTCTTGGAGTATGGCATGGTGGTGACTACCTGAAAGAGAGATTTGGTTCATCCATGTCTATGGTCGCATGGTAAGTGGAAGTCTCGAACCTGGTCGGATTTTCCTATGATTAATGAATGCTAAATTCTCTTACTTTTGTACTAATTTATATGTGGATTTAATGGTTGTCATATCTATGATATTTATATGGTTTTATGTTGGTTATAAGAATGGTTGAATGACTCGTTTATGTCATGGTTATTTCATGTATTTACTTGTAATTGTTAAATGGGTGGATGCAATACCTAACAGATGATGTAGTATTTCAATGGAGAAGGAGGTGATCCTTCTGGTTATGTTTGTTATGTTGTTTAAGTCATTTATGCTTTGTCTAGTACCTTAGGCTTGTAGGTTGCATTGATGCCAAATGTTTGATAGAATATCAGTCTCGATTGGGGATGCTCAGGCCTAGTCCCGAGGGTAATTTTTGATGGATCAGAAGTGTTATCACTTTTTAAGCAATTATGGAAGTTACAACAAGTTTTGGGTGGAGGTGGGGATTTTGGGCTAGAAAAGTGGCTTAGATATTGGGGTTGCTAGCACAAAACTAGCAATTTTGGAGCACACTCACTAGTAGGTGATGAACCCTAGAAATTCATAACTATATGGGCTAATTTTGTCTCTTATTTCGAATTAATCCACCATTCTCATTAGTATGTTGCATTTTTTTTAACTATATTTATGCTAATAGAGTGAATTGGGTTAGTCACTTTGCCATGTAGTCTAATGAGTGTTTTATGCAGATTTTTTGGACAATTTTGGACAAAGACAAGGAATTTATGAGCAAATGGCAGCCAAACTCGAGGAAAACAGAAAAGAGAACTTGTAGGGGGGTGTTTCCTTCATTAATGACCCCTTTCCTCAAATCCTCCATCAGCAAGTCGGAGCACAAAGGCCCACATTGATGATTCCAAGGGGCAACCGAGCAAGTCAAGTAGGACTGTTGTTTATCTTCAGTTATAGGAAGCCAAGTCCCTTGATTCTAGGAGGACTATTGGAAGTCCCGATTTGTATAAATAAGAAGGCCTCGAGCCTCAGTAGGTTAACCAGTTCTTATTAGATTTTTGCACTTTTGTGCAGCACATTGGTCAGCTTATTTTCAAGTTCTTTTTGAGAATAGTTTATGGGATGTAATTACTATTTTTGATAAAGGAAGATGAAACAGTTTTTGAGCCAGCACTGATCTCTTTCAGAGGGCTGAATCTCTTGGGTTAGGGCCCAACCCAAGCTTCCCAACACCTCCTTTGTGTACTTATATGTGTTTGCTTCCATTCAAGAGATAATTTCTATTGCATAGGTTCATTTTACTTTGTTAAATTAGCTTGTTTTCAATGGTTAGAATGGTTGTTTTGTTTCAGTTGCTCAAGTAGTTTGCTGCAATGAAAAAATAAGATTCAAAAAGGCCACATCAGGCCCTGATCTCCTTTCTTCCTTCTTGGGACTATGATTTGAGGTCAAGGCACTATTGCTGCCAGCAAAAACACAGTTTTTGCTCTTCCATGCAACTGCTAGTGTGGTACTTTGAGTTGGAAAGGTTGATATTGGTTTAGATTCATTTTCTTAGATCATTTCCTATTTTTTATCCATAGTTCTCTCGCATGCTTTTCTGATCATAATGTACTGTTCAACATTTTCTTGTTTGTAGGTAAGAAATTAGGTCAAGCTAGACAAAATTCTGTTTTTAGTTCTTTCTTTGGTCAGCTTTGATAAGTGAATGTGCAGATCTCTTGCAGGACATCTCAGCTCATCATCACTCCATAAAACAACCAGCACTAGTTGGCTTCTCCTAGATTTCCCAGCTCATTCACAGCATTTCGCCAATCTGCCCTAATTTCTGCATTTTTTTCATAAAGCTTCTTTCTTGCATTTGAACAAATCCAACCATCACATTCATCCTCGATCTTCCTTGACAAGTTCTAGACACCTTAAAACCTTCATCCAGCCTTCATTTCCCTCTTCCCTTCATTCTTCCACCTTCAAAACCCTAAAAACAGCGGCCTCCTCCTGTAGATCCTCCTAGAGAACCTCCGGTAGATCCCCTGCAGCCTCCTGTAGAATTTCCTGTGAGTGGTTTTTTGAAGTCTGATTGCAATGAAAGTCTTCAGAAGGGTTCTAGGGGCTTCTTAGGACCTCTCTGCACCTTCCTTACCCTCTGCAAAATCCAACTCCATCTTCCTCTGCCACCAAACCACTACACAGTCACAACCAGATAAATCACAAGCATAATAATTCCAAATAAAAACATTCAAAAGCACGAAAAGATGATTTCTTCTCATTTCTTTTCAGAAGTAGCTTGAATAAATGCAATTTACCTTTTCAGTAGTCAATGACACTCATTTAATTAGTTTCCATCTCTTTTCTTGCAAAAGTAGGGTTAGTGGGTAAACTAGGGTTTGCTAAGGTTTGTGTTTCATTTCAATTTTACTTCTATTTTTGCAAGTAGAATAGCCCTTGTCAAGTTAGCTTTCTTCCATCACAGTAAAAGCTTCTTTTGAGAACTCATAGAAGTTGGCTTAAGATCCTAGCGAGCTTGCACTAATTGATCAGGTGACAGCCTGCAGTAAGAGCTAGTACTTGTGCATACAACACTGTCACTTCCAAGTTTGTTATGAACTACCGGGTTGATAAAAGTAAAGAGGGAAACCCTGGGAGTTGCAACATTATTGCTGCAATACTAGAGCCCACCATTCTTTTTGGCGCCAATGCTGGGGAAGCATCAGAGTATTTTGTGATTATTTCCTTTCTTCTATTTTCTATTGCAACATTCTGTTAAGTAGTTTATTTCAGCAAAAGTAGAGTAGTTGTCTCATTTCAATTCTACAATTTCAATTCTGCAAAAGTAGATTAAGCATTTCCTGCTTTCATTTCCATTTTGCAATTCCATTTCAGCAAGAGTAGATTAGTCATTTCTTTCTTTCATTTCAATTCTGAAATTTCCAGTTCAGCAAGAATAGATTAGTCATTTTCTGCTTTCATTTCAATTTTGCAATTTCCATTTCAGGAAGAGTAGATTAGTCATTTCCTGCTTCCATTTCCATTCTACAATTTCATTTCAGTAAGACTCATTTCAGTTAGTTACACTTTCTTGTTCAATCCATTTCAGTTTTGTAGGTACAAGCAGAGAAAAAAACCAAAAATCACCTAAAAAGAAATTTCCTTTTATGCCTCGTAGGAATAGAGAAAATTCAAGAAAATTCCTACCCAACACCCGCACTAGATCACTAAGTCACCCTTCTCTCTTCTTTGGTGGTAGTGATCCAGAAGAACCTATAGGTGAACCTCCAGAGGTATACAAACATCCTATAATAGAAGAAGAGCCAGAAACCATTCCTCCTAAGACCATGGATGAAAAACAAAAACGTTAGAGGAAATGGGGAAAGAATAGAAGGTGTCTTTCCTATCAAAGAGACCAATGGGGACACAAAAATGAAAAGTATCAGTCCTTTAGCTTTACCTCACTTCCATGGATTGACTACCGAAGATCGTGATACCTTCTTGTTTGAATTTGTTGTTCTCTGTCGAACCTATGGCTATGCATAAGACGAGAAGAAGTTGAAATTGTTTCCTTCTACCCTCAAGGATGCAGCATTGCGCTGGTTCATGGGGTTACCTGGAAACAGTATCACAACTTGGGCTCAGATGCAGCAAGCCTTTAACAACAAATACCGAGACTATTGTAGGTTAAAAGATACCAAGGAAGAAATCTTCTGAATGACCATGGGAAGTAATGAATCCTTAGAAGACTATGAAGAGAGGTTTCAACACAGTTATAAAAGGGCCAGGTGCACACTTGACCTCGAATCTTTGAACTTGGTCCTGCTCATAGGAGTCCCTAAAGACCTTCTAGATACACTCCATTTCTTGGCTAGGGGAGACATCTACCAACTACCTTATGATGACATAAAGACTGTGTTTAGAAACCATTATAGGTCTGCTAGAAAGAGAGGTAGGGTAAGTCAAGCTTTAGCCAGTACACCCTCATCCAATTCATCCCTTAGAAATGAACTTGAGAATCGGCTGGAAGATTTCAGGAGTGAGATGAGGCAGAATCTTGCCATGCAAATGGATACCTTGCATATCAAAAGGAAACAAGAGGAATCTGAGAGGGCTTTGGCCATATTTTGTCCCAGGTGCACTAGAAAGCATCGTAGGAATGAATGCCTATTGCACTCTATAGAAGTGTGTTTAGTCTATGAAGAAGACCATCCTCCAAATCAGTGCTCGTCCTTGCCCGGAATTAATGTTGCATATCAAGGGGTCAAAGGAGCCACTGCAATGAACCAAAGGAGGCCACATGGACCTAGACCTTACCGGCAGGGAATGCAAGGGACATCCCATGCCTGTTACAACCCTAATCATGCCACTTCCATGCCTTCTTGGGGTCCCCCTGCTCATCCTTCATGGTGCACACCCCCTCCTTGGTCGTATCCATGTCAATACCATGCTCCTCTAGTTGCTCATTCGTTTCACTCTTAGGCTCGGCCACAACCTTAGTGGAATGCACATCATCAGGGGTGGAGGCCCCAGTACAACTCTCCTCCCACTCTTTTGCCTCCACCACCTACTCAACCACAACCATTTCCTCTTGCTCCACCAAGACAACCCCAAATACCTCCCCAACCGAACCTGAACCCGAATAACAGACAAGCCCAACAGGTATATAGTGGAGAAACATCATGTCCGACCTATGCTGTGGAAATTCAGGAGATTAACCTACAATCTGGGAAGGTTCTCCCAAATAGCCAGCCTCCTCCTAAGGAGGATGAGGAAGAAAAATAAGAAAGTAAACCAAAAGCCATTCCACCATTTCTTGAGAGACTAATTGGAACCACACAACCAACCCTAGAAGAAACTAAACTTCTGGGAGAATTGAAACAGTTATGTGTAAAGATACCACTTCTCCAAGCCATAAAAGATGTGCCTATATACAACAAGATGATCAAGGAGATGTGCTTTAGGCACCTAGGCAGGCACAGGAGAGATGCTCCAACTATCAATGTCATAGGACAATAGTCTGACCTGATGTTGGGGTAGGTAATCTGTACGAAATATTTAGACCCTAGGAGTCCTGTAGTCGATGTCCACATCAATGGCACCATAATCCCCCATATCCTGATTAATCTAGGGGCTACCATTAGTGTGATGACCAAGGACACTATGCTCAAGCTCAACCTTCAGGGCTCCCTTAGAAAGACCACAACAGTACTGCAGTTAGCAAATCATTCCACCATGACCCTTGAGGGGATTATCGAAGATGTAATGGTCTCTATTGATTTCCTGGTTCTCCATCCAAAGGCAAAGCTCATTGGGTATCCTCTCATCCTGGGAAGACCTTGGTTGGCTACTGCAGATGCTTACATTAGTTTTATGCTAGTGGAAAAACCTGTGAACAATTTATGAAACCAACTTTTCGGACTAGCTAGGTGAGTCCATCATCAGGGCAATGAGATCTGTATTTTGAGAAGAGAGATTAGTGAAAATTATGGAGCTATTAATAGTTGTTTAGGAAGATATTTGAAATCTTTTTGTTTATAATGTCGGCCTGATTGAATCATAATTATTAATTTTTTTTTATTTTTTTTTTTAGACAAATTTCGGTTGCTATATTATGGACTGAAAAAAGGAGTCAGTTCTCCATACAAACAGTACTTTCTGGATATCTTGGATCAAAGGAATTACAAAATGGGTCCCTTCCTTGATCCTTGTTCTAGTAGTTCTGCCTCTAAAACTTCCTAAACTGTTGTAGATCCTAACAAATTGTAAAGACCAAAATTTACAGCTACACAACATATTTAATCTATATCAATATGACTGATCTATCTAGCCATGGACTCTTCTGGATTTCGGTCTGGCTCCATCTGTTTTGCACTGGAGGAGCTGGGGGCTTCCTTATTCTTTTTATCCATCATGTATTGTAGGATTGTAATCGACTCTTCTCCGTGACTGCAGCGGTTCGCCAGGTTTCTGAACTGTTCATGGAGAGATGACACTCTGTGCAAAAAAAGATGTATTTCTGTCCTGTATTTTTCATTCAGTATCCTATACTGGTCTTCCATTCTTGCCTCTAAACTCTTGACCTAGTCCTCCATGATACGGTGCTGCGCCCTTAACTCAAATTCTGCTTGAAGGTCTGCGCAGTGAAGGCAGTATTCTGAGCGGTCCATTATCTCAAGCGATTCCCTTTTTGAAGTCTCTGCTACTGAAACAGGGGGCTTTGGCTCACTAAGACGATTATAGCAGGCAGCTACTGTAACTCGAGGATGCTTAATGGATTTCGCACTAAGCCAGATACAGCATTGCCAAAAATTACCCGGACATCTTTGCTGAATGCATTGGAGGGGTCTGTTCTCTGATGTATAAATAGAATTTACCTGTGCGCTTCGAGGGTGGGGGAGTGTCTTGTTGTGTATCACGGGTTTATTGCATATCCGCCGAGTGATCAGCTGCAGATCTCGCAGAGCATGGAGGGCCGATCTGAAGGGACATTTCTCACATGAGATCTTGTGACTTCTCATGCTTTGAGACGAATTCCTGATTACGATTCTGGGTAAAATCCTACCTAAATGTCCTATTCTGTCGTCGGCACGGATTACTTGAGCTTTCTCACTGGTTCTGTCTGATGGTGGTCGCATGTTGTTGACTAAAGATATAATGATCATGGTAAAGGTTGAAGAGTCACGCTGGAATTACAGCTCAGACTGCCGATGGGTCGTTCACAAGCTTTTTTGGCATGCTTATCTGCTTCCCTGTTCAAGCCACGTAGGATGTGATAATATCTGACCTCTTCCATTGTCGCGTGAAGGATTTGGTTACGTTGGTTTATTTGCTGGAGGAGAATGTTTGGGGTGCTCTGGCGGTATACCATTAGCCGAATTATTATTGAGGAATCCCCAAGCACTACTGCCTTCTTTATCCCAAGCTTGATTAATTGGGTGAGCCCCTGGAACAAGGCAAGTCCTTCTGCTATGTTGTTGGAATTTTCCCCAAGTCCCCATTCATAACGAAGGATGCAGTCTCCGTTTGCATTACAAATAAGGCCCCCTGCACCAGCCAGACTTGGATTCGACTTAGCTGCGCCATCAAAGAATAAGCAAAATCTATTGCAGTTGCTCAGCCAATTAGAAAATTCCTCCTCCTTTAATCTCAGTTTCCATACCCTGTTTGCTTCTTTTGCCTTTATCCCCCGCCTGCTAGTTTCTTGTGCATTGGATATGTTCTCCAGGATGTAGCTGAGGAGGTTTCTCTCTTCTATACTATAGTTTGTTGCATCAATCTTGCCGCTGGTGTGATTTGTGATTGCTTCTAGAGCCATCATTTTGGCTTTATGGCAAATTTTCCTTATGCTGAATCCTTTCTCCTGGAAGACCTTGCCATTTCGTGCTAGCCAAATACGCCATAAAAGAGTGAGTGGTATAGTGTTCTATACTCTTTGCGCTAGTTTGCTTCTTTTCTCTTTCCAAGGGCAGTTCTTCATCCATTTGTAGATCGTTTCTGCAATGGTGTTCTGAGGTTCCCAGGGTGACTCTCCAATTGAGGCCATCTTCTTCCAGCATTCTTCGGCCACCGGGAAGTCTATAAATAAGTGTTGCATTGTTTCCTCTGATCTGCAGCAATTTGGGCACCTGGATGGGCCCATTATGCCTCTCTTTCTTAGATTTTCAGCTATTAATGTTTTCCCTTTCAGGAGCAGCCAAACGAAGAACTTGACCTTGGAAGGCGCCTCTACTTTCCATACTATTTTCCAGTGGTTCCAAGTTTCCGTTTGATAGGTGCTGTCACAGAGATATTGGTGTCCAGCTTTTACTGTGTATTGAGTACCTGTTGGATCCAATCGATACCCATCCAAAGTACCTTCTTGAACCGGAGCGTTGCTATGGAGGAGCTTCTTTAGAGCGTTGAGGCTGCCTTCTAACACATTGGGGGAATCCGGAAAATTCCAGCCTATCCATGCATGAGTGTGGGTGTCCCATTTTGATATTTGGGATAGGTGATAGAGTCCTTTATCGTTAAGCCAGGTTATGACCGGGATTGCCTCTGCTTTTGATCCCATAGGTTGCTGCCCTAGGATTTTGCCATTAGAGAAATTGATACTGTTTCCCCCGCCTGGGACCTTAGAGATGTTTTGGCGCATGAAGGGAATTGCCTTCTTATAGAGTTGCCAAATTTTTGTACAATCTCTGTTAGGTATATTAGAATCCAAAAGCTGTTGCCTTGTACAATTTAAGTATTTTACCTCCAGAACCTTCTTCCACCACGTTGTTGGCCCTGTGATCAGTCTCCATACAATTTTTGCTCCAAGTGCCAAGTTGAGAAGTCTTGGGGATCTGATGCCCAATCCCCCTTTTTCCTGAGATTGGATTATGCTCTTCCAGCCTACTAGATTGAATTTGTTTTTGACCGTCTTCCCTCCTTGCCAAAGGAAGTGTCTAAGAACTCTTTCCATTTTCTTATGGAAAACAACAAGAGCATGATATAAAGAAAAACGGTATATGGGAAGAGATGCAATACCTGATTTTAGGAGAATTAGCCTTCCTGCTGGGTTCAACCACATTGTGCCCCATTGTTGCACTTTCCTCTCTATTTTGTCAAGTATCTCGTTCCAGGTGTCAGCTTTCAAGGGCCCCAAACTTACTGGCATTCCTAAATAGGAAAAGTGGTTCCAAACTAGCCTGTTGGGAACTCCAAATATGCTTGTAATACTGTGGATGGTATGATTTGTTGTGTTCCATCCATAGATACAACTCTTTTTCTGGTTGACTTTCCCTCCTGAGTAATCCATAAATTGGTCCAAGAGCTTTTTAAATCTCCTTGCTATTGTAGTAGAAGCTCCTCCTATCAATAAATTGTCATCCCCAAACTGTGAATGATTAATGTTCTTTGCTCCTTGATCAATCTTGATGCCAGTGATTAATCCTACTCTCAGGTTGAAGTCCATGGCTTGACTGAATGATTCGGCCATGAGGATGAACAGATAAGGAGAAAGAGGACAACCTTGTCTAAGACCACGGGATGATTGGAAGGTTGCACATGGTCTCCCATTTATCAAGGGGGATATCCAAGGTCCAGTTATGAATGCAGCAATCATGTTGATGAAAGAGCGGTGAAACCCAATTTTATGAAGGACAGCGTACAGATAGGAGTGCCTTACTCTGTCGAAGGCATTTGCTAGGTCCAGCTTTAGAACGAATCCTTTTTCCTTCCTCGTTAAACTCAAGTGGATGGCCTCTTGTACAAGGAGAATAGAATCAGAAATATGCCTGGTGGGGAGAAACCCCCATTGATTTTCCGAGATCACGGAGGGAAGGAGAGGTTTGAGCCGGGCTGCTAATATTTTTGAGATGATTTTGTAAGCTGAGTTACATAATGAGATTGGCCGGAATCTCGAGAAGGAGGAAGGACGATTTTCTTTCGGTATCAGAGCTAGATAAGTGGAGTTGGTGAATCCTCCCATTTTACCTTTTTTCATTACCCAACGGATCATCTTTAAGAGATATTTTTTTATCATTGACCAGTATTCCCGATAGAAGCAAATGGGGAATCCATCCAGTTGTGGTACCTTGTCCGGATGTAAACTACAAATGGCTGCTTTGATTTCCTCTTCTTCTACTTCTTTCATAAGATTGTTGTTCATTTCTTGTGTGACCCCTTTAGGCATATACTGGAGCATGCTTGAGTAGTCTTCTACGCCTTTGTCTTCAGTCAGAAGTTTACAAAAATGCCTGGTGGCTGCCTCTTTTATAGATTCCTGGGTACTATATCGATTTCCTTCATCGTCCACTATGGTGCTCACTGTGTTTCTAAGATTTCACACAGTAGCTTGGTTATGAAAGTAAGTTGTGTTTTTATCTCCTTCCTGCAACCAGACTTGCCTTGATTTCAGTCTCCACTTTGTTTCTTCATCCCTGAGGATTTGATTCAGTTGTGTATATAATTTGCCTTCTTGTTCCTTATTCTGCTGGGATAGCCCTTGCCTTTCGATTCTCTGTTGCAAATCCTCCAGATCTTTCTTGATTTTCTTTTTATTCAGTTTGGGCTCTTGATAATTGCTCCTTGCCCAATTCTTTAAAGCCTGCCTTACTCTTTTTAGTTTTGTCTCCCAGATATAAGTCGGAGATCCCTCTACTTGATGGATCCATGTCGTTTGCACCACCTCTTTTGCTGCTGGTATCCGATTCCATATTGAGCTATACTTGAAGGGAATGGGCCCGAGAGGGCAATGACTTTGGAGAGTTAGCGTTATCGGATAGTGGTCAGAGGCCGACACATTGAGGATGCTTGAGTACCCTATTGAGAAAGTGGAGTGGTATTCTATGCTGATAAGGAATCGATCAAGCCGTTCCATGATGTCGCTGGCGCCAATTCGTCTGTTACTCTAGGTATATCTACGATTTTTGGGCCTGATATCGACTAGATCATGATCCTGAATTATGGCCTCTAATCGACTTCTGAAAGGATCGAAAGTGAAGTTACCTCCTCTTTTTTCATTAGTGTGCAGCACCAGATTAAAATCTCCTGCTACAATGAGATTGGTATTCCGGTCCATTTCTATGCTTGCTTTCTGGGTGTCCCAACAAATCTCTTTTTCTCTGTACTGATTTGGGGCGTACACATTATACACCGTTACTGATTGGCCTCCAGTTCTACTTTCGAGAGCGGTTCGGATCCAGTTTTGCTGAACATTGGTAGAGTTGCACATCCATTTGTTATTATTCCATAAAGTTACTATGCCACCTGAGGCTCCTCTTTCCTCACTTATACTTCCACAAAAATGCTTCTGCTGGCTAATTACTTTGTTCAATTCACATTGATCTTGCTTTGTTTCTTGTATAAGTATGATTTCAGGGTTCTCGCTGTGGATTAGATCCTTGAGGGAAACTAGCTTGGAGGGGTGCCCTAATCCCCTGCTGTTCCGAGATAGTATTTTTATCATGACTTACTTGATATGTGGAGAGGTGCTCGCCTCTCATGTCCCTTATTGCTCTTTTCTTTTTCTAGGGGCCCAAGAATAAAGTTCTCTATTGGAGTTTTAGTGCCTAATGCTATATCCTTTTGTGCATTTTCGTCCCTTTGTTGTTTAGCTGATTTTCTTCCAGATCGTTGTTTTTCTGAACATCGCTGGGTGCTCCATGATCCTTTGAAGAGCTTCTGGTGGTTCTCGAAGAGGGTGGATCAGGTGGGGGCTGCATGGAGGGGGGAGAAGATTGATGGGGCGGGGGCTCAGTGGAGGGGATGTCAGGGCTAGATTCAGCCTCAGAGAGGATCAAAAAAGGATTGGAAGAAGGGGGAATTGGTGGATTGGGTGTCAGAGAGGGAGGGCATGAGGGATGCTGATTTGAGGTTCTAGGGACATCAGCTTCCAAAGGAGATTTTTTGGAAGACGTTGATTTTTTCTTTTTAACAGGTTCCCATTGGCCATCTTGCTCATCATTATCAACATTGACAGTTTTTGTGCATCTATTTGCAAAGTGTCCGTATTTGTGGCATACCTTGCATTTAAATGGTATCTGTTCGTAGTCCAATTGCTGGATATGGCTCCAATCATCCACTTTCAGCTTGATCACCTCCGGTAGTCCTCGGCCTAGATCGACTTCCAGACAGATCCTAGCGCATGCATGCATGTTGTCTTTGGGTTCACTACGATCTATGTATTTTCCCACTACATTTCCTATAGAATTAACTGATTCATCCCCCCAACAGTGAAGAGGGAGGTGAGGCAACCGTACCCAAACTGGAATAGCATTTGGGATGTCTAGCTCTGGGTCAAAATCTAAGGTCCATTTGTTGAGGTAAAGGCCCCTAGAGCCCATAAAATATGGTCCGTTCCTGAATATTAGATCTTTGTCCTCCTTTGTCTCGAAATGAAATGTGAAGTATCCTCTGCCACATAATCTGATAGATATTTTTCCCTGAATCTTGTCCGACCAATTTTGTTTAACCTATATTTGCACTGTTTTGGGCGATGGCCAAAGTCCTGTGAACTGCCCAATGAGTCCTTTCTCTGCAAGAGAAAGGGATGCCATGCGAGGAATAGCAGACGGCAGTTGAACTTCCTGTAATACATCAAGTCTCTTTACGAACTTTGTTGCTGCTGGTCGGGGTCGCTCCGGGGGAAGAGATCTTACCAGGTTGGAGAAGGCCCGTTGCAGATCCGGATCCCTGCAGGGAGGATCCGAAGGATCCATACTGAGGCGCAGTTGCAGGCTGTCAGGCTCAGGCTCGCGCACGCAGGTCAATCGCTCTGAGAGTCCTTAATATGTTAACGATATTACTTTTATTAATTTTATTTTTACTAATATATATATATACTATTATATAATAATATATATATATATATATAAATTATTTATTAATTTTATTTAATATTTATTAATATATTATAATGATTTTAAATTTAGGTTTAATATTGAGTATATCTAATGTATTGTTGTTATATTAAATGATATAATATTTTATGTGTTTATTATTTATTTAATTTAATTACTTAGTATTTAGTTATTTTAATTATATATATAATATATAATATATATATATAAATTATAATATATATATATATAGATATTATTAATTTATTATTTATTTTTATTATTTTTTTGACTTATTAAATTTTATTAAGAGGGAGTATTAGATTAATTTAATGCTTTTTCATTTTATTTAATAAGGGTTTCCAGGTGCTACTTAATTTAAGACCGTCATCCCTATTCATGTTATTGGAGGATTTCTCAATTTCAATTGCCTCTTTCACCCTGCTTTTTAAATAATGGTCTTCCTTGTGGACTAATTTTGCTTGTTCCATACAGATATAGTGTGAGGAGAAACATGCGTGCTTTGCTAGACCTAATTTTTCCGACCTATTTCTTGTAATATCATTAATGTGTTCTTTTAGTATTATTCCAAAGCATCTCCCTGTTTCACCTATATAAACTTTACCATAAGAACAGGGAATCGAGTATACTCCTTTTTGATTTTTGGGTCTATTAAGTCCTTAGTAGACTCAAGCATGTTTTTTACGGTGTTAGGGGGCGTGAATGCAACCATAATGTTATGCTTGGTGAGAACTCTGGCAATTTTATCTGTGGTTCCTTTAATATAGGCTAAGGAGATTCTAGGGTTTTCAAGAGTTTTTCTTTTTTGTTTATTGTTTATGGAATCTTTAATTATTTTTTGGATAATTTGTTTTTGATAGCCATTGTTTAAGAAGACCTCATGGAGATGGTTAAGTTCTTCCTCTAAATGTTCATGGTCAGAGATTCTCGAGGCTCTGGTGGCTAGGGTTTTGATGACACCAACTTTTTGTTTCGGATGGTGGTGGGAGTTTGAATGAAGATATCTGTCAGTGTGTGTCTGCTTTGGCTAACCAGTAAGTGGGTGATCCTATAGTGTTTACAATAGGTCTTAATGGAACACCAGTTTTATTTTAGGCACTCCATAAATTCTAGGGATAATGGCATTATTAGGGATTAATCTGTTTTTAATAGTAGCATCAAGAGAGTACTTTTTAATTTTGTTACTTTCTTGGCGAAGGATTTTGCTGCTAGAATCCTTGTTCAAAACTCTATAACAACCACTATTGTTTAGGTGTTCTTCCATTTTATGATCATAATCTGTCCTATCCATGATAACAATGGCATTTCCTTTGTCATCTTTTAAGATTATAATGTTTTTGTTATTCTTGATGTTTTTTAGGGCTATGGCTTCTTCTTTGGATATGTTGCTGGGCGGAGGTCTGGTATTTCTAAGAATTTTGGAAGCGTCCTGTCTTATTTCTTCTGCTGCATTTTGATTAGTGTTCTTGATAATGACTTCAATGTTACTTATGATGTCAGTTATAGGAATTTTGGCTGGAGATAACGCAAAATTTAAACCTTTTTCTAGAAGTAGCTTCAAGTTATCATCTAAAACTAGCTGTGAAAGATTAATTGCCGTTGATTTTTTGATTAAGTTGTTGAACGAATTCGTGGAGTTCTTGATATAGCCGTAGGCAGCTGCATGAGAAGCATCGTTAATTTGCTGCTTTGAAATATTGAAATGGGCGTTGGAATTATTATAAGTAGCAGCGAAGGAGGAGCTACGTGCTGCTGATACAGACTGCGCTGTCCCAATAGGCTCCAAATGATCCTTGTTTGGCGTATACCTGAGCTCCTGCTGTGTGGTGACAGGCTTTTGAGGATCATTGAATTCATTCTACACAGGGTTGTTGGAGAGAGACTGCTACCCAGGTCCGTATTCCTGTCCAACTGCGTGAGGGGAACTTGCGTATTTTTTATATCACTAATTTGAGGATTGGGAAGAGCGCAACCTGGATACAAAGTGGTGGGAGAATGATGATGGGAGGGGCTGGGCGTGGCCAAGAGAGACTTAGAGTTGGAATACCAGTTAGGTTTTTTCCGATTTAAGGGAGAATCTTCAGAATTACTCTTGAAGTCAATGTTTCTCAGCGCGTTAAGTTTTTTGGTTTTATTGGCATGAGTGTAATCAAGAAATCTCTCAGCTTTGGTGAAAGTGAGGGTGTCTAAGTACTGCCAAAGATCAGAGCTAAGAATTGATGACAGCCGAAGGTGTAAGCCCAGAAGATTTTCAGATATTTTAATTAATCGAAATTTGGCAAATTTGATTTCATGTTTTATGAGGGTTTTACTAAGTTTATTGAAAAGAGAAATGTTTCAACCCCATTTAAGTGGATGGCTGCATTTGGCGAAATTTGGAGTGAGGTTTTCATCTCTACATATGCTTACATTAGTTGTCGAGCTGGGAACATGACAATCATGAATAGGCATATGTCCAAACAGCTAGTCCTATATCCTCCTACCCAACCTCTGTTAGAACATGATTTACCTCTCTGGTTTGAGGAGGAAGATGAGGATGAATTCTATTCCACACCATTTTCTACAGTAGAAGCTACCATGAGGGGCCCACAAACCGAGGATGATCTTATTGAAAACTTGATTCAGAATCCACCCCCAGTGGGTTGCCGTTAGAAGAGCTGGTGGAAGAAACTCAAGCCAATCCTTTAGTTGATCTCTTTGTGGTTGATTCGACCTCTCCCCGAGTTAAGAATGTGGAATTTGGCCCAGAAAGAACTTTGAAGATCTACTCATTCCTATCCACCTCTCAGGAGAAAGAACTGTGTAGCTTATTGAAAGACCACTTGGATGCTTTTGCTTGGAGCTATAAGGAGATGAAGGGAGTCCACCCTTCAGTTTGTACTCATCACATTTACATTAAAGAAGATTGTAAACCAGTCAGACAACCTCAAAGGAGTATGAATCCAACCCTTAAGGAAATTGTCAAAGAAGAATTGCAAAAGTTGCTAGATGCAGGATTCATCTACCCCATCTCAGACAGGGAATGGTTCTCTCCTTTGGTGCTAGTGCCAAAGAAAAATGGGAAGTGGAAAATCTGTGTAGATTATCGTGAACTAAACAAGGCCACCAAGAAGGACCATTTCCCTTTGCCTTTCATAGATCAAGTGCTAGATGGCCTGGAAAGGAAGAAGTTCTTCTCCTTCCCAGATGGGTTTAGCGGGTACAACCAGATCCAAATCAGCCTAGAATACCAAGATAAGACCACTTTCACTTGTCCTTGGGGTACTTTTCCATACCGGGTCCTTCCTTTTGGGTTGTGCAATGCTCCCGCCACTTTGCAGAGAGAATTACTGAGCATATTTTCTGAACTGGTTCATGATTCAGTGGAAATCTATATGGATGACTTCACCCCTTATGGTTCTAACTTGTAGGAAGCTTTGACTAACCTGGGAAAAGTTCTAGCCAAGTGCATTGAGATGAACATGTCCCTCAGTCCTGAAAAATGTGAATTCCTAATGACTAAAGGGACCATGATAAGCCATACAATTTCTGGACAAGGATTATAGGTGGATCCCAACAAGATTGCTGTCATCCAAAGGGTCCCACCTCCTCAAAAGGTAAGAGATGTTCAGAGTTTCCTATGCTTAGCAGGGTATTATAGAATATTCATTAAGGATTTTAGTAAGTTGGCCTCTCCATTGTTTGGTCTTTGGGGAAAAGATGTTGATTTCATATGGACTGACAACTATCGAGAGGCTATAGATACCTTGAAAGGTAAACTGGTAACTGCCCTAATTTTGAGAGGTCCAAATTGGGCCCTACCTTTCCACATTCATGTAGATGCCTTGAACAAAGCAATAGGAGCAGCCTTAGGGCAAGTTGATGAGAATCTGCCTTACGCCATATATTTTGTAAGTAAAAACTTGTCCAAGGCAGAATTAAACTACACTGTAACTGAAAAAGACCTCCTAGCTGTAGTCCATTCCCTAAATAAGTTCAGACACTACATCACTAGCTATCAAACATTCATACACACTGATAATGCTACAATTAGGTATTTAATGAATAAACCGGATCTAAATGCTCGTATTATTAGATGGTTACTTTTATTACAGCAATTTGACTTAACCATTGTTGATAAGCCGGGTAAGGAAAATGTTGTTGCTGATTTTCTGTCTAGATTAGATCTACCTATAGGTGAAGAAGGAATGGTGGATGATCAAATGCCAGATGAACACCTATTTTCTATCTCAGTACTCTCTCCATGGTTTGTTGATATAGCAAATTACTTGGTTTCAACACAGTTTTCGCCACACCTGTCCTCAAAAGAGAAGAGCAAGATTGTGAGGAAAAGTGCCACATTCACCTAGATTGGGGGCAATCTCTTCAAACTTGGCCCAGATCAGATTTTGAGGCAATATGTCCGGGAGGAGGAAGTTTTTGACATTCTCCTAACCTATCAGATGGGCCTTGTGGGGGGGATTTTGCAGCAAAGAGGACTGCCTTAAAAATTCTGCAAGTAGGTTACTATTGGCCCACTCCCCATCAAGATGTTAGAAGATATATCAGCCAGTGTGACCAATGTTAGAGGATGGGGAAACCTACCCCAAGGGATGAGATGCCCCTGCAACCTCAAGTGAATTTCGAGCCATTTGAGAAGTGGGGCATGGATTTTGTGGGTTCTATCAACGCTCCTTCAAAACAGAAACCTTACATCATTGTGTGCATTGATTATCTGACAAAATGGGTAGAAATAAAAGCGATCAAGGTAACAACAGAAGAAAAGCTAGCTGATTTTGTTAAGAGAAAATATCTTCTACAAGTTTGGCTATCCAAGAGAATTAGTCATAGATCAAGGGAGTTAGTTTACCTCCAATCTGATTGAAGACCTGCTCACACATCACAAAATTAAGCATAGAACTTCCACCCCTTATCATCCGCAAGAAAATGGATAGGTGGAAGTCACTAAAAGAGACTTGGAAGGAATTTTGACCAAAGTAGTGAAGAGCAGTAGAAAAGATTGGGCATACCGACTGGTTGAGTTCACCTAGGCCTATAACACCACCTGGTTGAGTTCACCTAGGCCTATAACACCACTTGTAAAACCACCACAGGGCTCACACCCTATGAGCTGGTCTATGGGAAGAAGGCTTTGTTATCGATAGAATTTGAATATAGCACATTAAGGATGGTAGCTCAGCTAGACCTAGATCTCAGCCATGCACAAAAGGAAAGGTTACTTCAGCTAAATGGATTAGATGAATAGAGATTGTAGGCCCTTCTCCACTTAAAGGTAGTCCAACTTCAAAGGAAAATATGGCATGATAGACACCTCAAAGAAAAACAATTCTAGGAAGGAGACTAGGTGCTACTGTATGATTCGAGATATAAGGATTTCAATAGAAAACTAAGGACAAGATGCTTAGGACCATACATAGTGGAAAAATGCAATGACAATGGTTCAGTTCTGATCCAGACCATCGATGAAGAAGGCATCCCCCTGCTTGTCAATGGGCATAGGTTGAAGCTCTACGGGAAGCCCCTTCCCAAGCAGGAATTCATTGAGAATCTGAGTAAAATAGTGTTTGTAGCGAAGCAAGTCTCTACCTCCACTCCACCCACACTCTAAAAAAAAAAGGAAGAAAAAGAAAAAAAACAGAAAAAATAAATAAATAAAATAAAATAAAATAAAATATCCCTAGGTGAGAACCTGCTGGAGGCACCCAGGGCAAGCAGTGAGGGTGAAATCCTCCTGGAGGCACCCCAACTATCTCAAAAAAAAAAAAGAGAGATGAAAAGAAAAAAGGAAAAAAAACAGAAAAAAAAATAGAAAAAAAACTAACTTCTTTTGAATGCATTGCAAATTGCAGGGGGGTCACAGAAGAAAAAGGACATGGCCAAGTTGCATACACCCTTGATAGCTCATTCTCCCTCACCATTGTCTTTTCCCAAGCCTTAGTATCACTTGTTCTAGAAATTTTGCATCCTATAGGAAGCTCTGTGCATTCTACAGGAGGCTCCTGTGGAAACCATAGAGAGCTCAAAATCAAGTCCAGAAGAGAATTTGAGGGCTAGAAATTTGTCCAAAAGGCCTGTGGACCTCCTTGCCACCATTCATCCTCCTAACTCTCCATTCCATCCCTGCACCACTACATTTCCACTCGCTTTTTCTTCCCTACACAGAAAACATAGAAATTTTGTTTCTTTTGTTTTTTTGTTTTCTTTTTAAATGATGAATAAAACAGCAACACTCTTCACTTGCTTCTTACCTGATGCATTCCAATTACTTTTTATTTCCTTAAAAAACTTCCTCAGCTGTCTCTTCAGTCCCTGCTCAAGCATCAACCAAAAATTTTAGAGGAGACACAGCTACAGGAAATCCTGTAGGATTCCTGTAACAGCTGATCCCTTTAAAAAAACAAGCTCCAGAAGCAGGGTCAGTGCAACCAAGATGTATGAAACATGCAAGGAGCGGTTCTTGATCAAAAATCACTAGCATGAGGTAGCCAAGCCACCAGTTCTGGGGCCACGAGCACCAACAACAGTAGCAATAAAAAACAAAGTGCCAAAGTCTGAGCATGCAGAGCACGGTAGCGACTAACAGGTAAGTGGCTAAACCCATTCCTCTGTTGCATGAATATTATTTAGAAACTGCATGAACCATTGAGATGGTCATGATTAAATGAAATCGGTCTCCATCTGACTAGCCACACTCATCCAGTTCAACCAAGCCTTGTCCAATTCAAATAGCGTTCAGAAGGTACAGTCAACACGTGTGGTCCATCAACTCGGGAAGGAAAACTCAGAACCAGTAGAGGTGGCGGTGTATAACGAGAATGATGGACGTGATGGTGGGTAGGTGACATGAAATACCATAATGGCATTGGAGTAGGGACCAATGGTCCAGATGGGGATAACGTACCCTTCCTGCCACCTCACCTTATCACCGGAGATCACACCATAATCTTAAGTACGCTACAGTAGAAGCCTCCACCACCTTTTTTTTCATTGGGATCGAGGAGTTCTCGGCTGTAAAAAATCATCTACCACTTGCAGAACATCGAAGCAGTCACTCTCTGTGAGTTTTCAAAACCCTTCTGCTTATCGGGCTTTACAGGAGCATTATCGCACTCTACAGGAGCGGAAACACAGTCTACAGGAGCCTTTCTACAGGAAGGCCAGAGAGCATCTTTTCAGAGGGAAAATTCAATTTTTTTGCCAAATTCGAGCTCAAAAAAAGGTAGGCTCAGAAACCCACTCTGCATGTGATATATCTACAAAAGGTGGTGGGATTTGAGGTAAAGTACTAGGTTGAAAAAGGAAGGGAAATTGGAAATAAAAGTCTGCTTGTGTTTTTCTGAAATATATACAATCTCTCCGTTTTACTCTCTGCACTAAAAGTCTATCCTTTTCTTCCCTGTATTCTCCTGTAAAGAAGGGATGCAACCATAGAAAACCAAGCCTGAAAAAAGTGAATTTGCATTAGGAAGTCTGTTTATTTTGTGAGAAAGAAAAAAACACTGTCTTGCTCTTTGTGTTGTTTTTTTTTTAAATATTGATTTCCTCCAACAGCTCGAGAAGTAATGGAAGGTTGAGAATAGAGTTTGAAGGACATGAAAATTAAAATTTGTTTTTGAAAAGAAGAGACCAAAAAAACTCTCTCTGGTTCCAGAAAAAAACTCAGTTGTTCCTCTGTTTCTGGTTTTGAAAATTTGTGCCTTCCTCCTCACCCGAGAATTTCCAGAAGTGTCTAAAACATCATGACAAGGGGTTTTATTAGAAAAGAGCCTCTAAATTCCACCAAATTGCATGAACACCCAGAAGTGGTAGATCTCTTTACTAGGGAAAATTGGATGCCTTTCTTTGAAAGAATTCATGGGTATGATGAGGAAGTGATAGAGGAATTTTTAATGTCTTTAAAACCGCATTCAAAAACCCATGCTACAGTCATTTTTAGGGGTCTAACCATAGATCTTACACTAGAATTCATCTGCAAAATAACAGGTCTTCCACTTGGGCTCCCCTAGAGCAAAGAAGAAAAACCACTAGGACAGGCTGCTAAAAAGACATTTTTCTAGCCTGATGAACATCCTGTAGAGGATAAAAATGGGATAAGAAGGACAAGTATACCTCATCCATGGGGTGAGGTTAGCTACTAGATCATGAAATATATCTCCTGTGAAGGAAGATACAGTATAGTCTATGGTTATCACTTCAGATTATTGCATGAACTAAGATATGGAATGGACCTACCTGCATCTAGAAAACGCAGTCTTCCATACTCCAATCCTTGATAGAGTTTGGCGCCAAATTGAATGTAGGGGTTCCAAACCAACTGGCTCACCATGGACTCATTAAATTGCTGCTGCTAGAGGATGCCCTCCACACATACACCATCCCTATAGCCTGGGAAATTTTTAGGAACATGACTAGAGAAGATGACAGAAAAACTCTCACTGATGACCTTAGCCCATCTGGCAGTGAAGAGGAGGAGCAGAAAGAGGAACTTGAGAAGGAAATCCATGAGGAAGCACAAAATATCCAATTAGAAGAAGAAAAAGAGGAAAAACAAAGAGAAGAGGAGAAACATGACACAACCATAGTTGAACCTAATGCAGAGAAGAAAACAAGATCAAAAGCATAGAAGAGGAAGAGGACAAAAGCTGAGAAGAAGAAGCCCAAGACATCTCAGAAAAGGACTGCCACAGGAAAGGCAGAAACTCAGCAAGAAAAGGAGAAAACACCACTAGAGACAGCAAAAACAAAATATGAAACAACAAACACAGGTAAAACTATAGAGAATGAAGAAGAAAAACAACAAGAAGAAGTGTCTCATGAGACACTAGTAAGAGAAGTAGCAGTCGTTCTTGTTGCACTTAGCACTCTAGCTAAACAAAAAGGGAAAAGAGAAAGACAAAAATCTATGTATTTCAAAGCTTGGACAAGCACCAGAATCAAGGTGGGAAAGCCCCAGCCACCTTCAAAAGAACCTATCATCATTGAGGATGCACCTACTATGACAAAGGAGGAATCTCCCTCCAAAATCTCCATCACCTACGAGAGAGGGAGTCCTAAGACCTCCACCTAGAAGGAAAGGATCAAATTAATGGACTCTAAATCAGTCCTACAGGAGGCACAAACCCCTCTATAGGAGACATTGGCTAAGCTCAAGGAAACCAAAAAACTGGAAAAGCAAGCAGAAGAACAGTCCCAAGATGAAGGTAAGGCAAAAGAGATACGAGAGTTGGGACCTCAGCCTAACTTAGGCTCCTACTACAACCTTCTAGAAGGTGGGAAGATCATCCCACAAAAATTTGTAGTGCCTCTTTTCTTCGAACTGGAAAAGGAAAGAGTCAGGACCCACACCTGGATGTAGATTGCAAAATCCAAAGGGGTCGAAGACATAGGGCACATGGAAAACAAGTTGAGAGAGATGAGTAGACAATTGAGCATGGTAAGGCATACAAAGAGCATCAGAAGAGCTCAACTGCAGAAAGAAAATGAATTGTTAAAAAAGCAGCTACAAGAAAGGGGACCTCAAGGAGAAAATGAGTTGTTAATTTTGGAAGGACAACAACAAAAAGGGGGACCCTAGGCAGGGAGTGAGGCAGCAACAAGAAGAAGAACCACAGAAAGATAGTAAGACACTGATGAAACAGCAGCAAGAAAAAGAATCCCAGGCAGAAACTAAAGTGTTGATTTTGAAAAGGCAGTTACAGGAAAAAGAAGCCTAGTTAGCCTGTGTGGCCAGCTGAGCAATGGAGGCATTGCAGTGCAGGCAACGAGCCAAATCATATGCATTGTACCTTAAATATCAGTGGCTCCAATTCCAAATTAAGAGACTATCCCAGAGGGGCACAATACCATTTGAAGGTTATGGCCAATTTATACATTTATATGATCATAGTTTAGCAGAGGATAAATCAAAGCTAGCAGAATTTTACCTACACAACATGACACTTACTGACATGAATTTATGGGATCCAAATGCTGCATTTTGAGACTTGCAGCTCATGGCTATGGCATCTTGGATGAGCCATGAAGAAAAGAGAGCAGTGGAAATTCAGAAAATAATGGCAAAAGAGCTAAGTGAGCCCTTGATGATTAGAGCAGAACCAGCAGAACCCTTGGCTCTCATCTATGCCCACCAACACCTTGTAGCTAATCCTCAAGTTCTCCCTGACTATGTTGACAAGCAAGCACAAGCTATTGCTCATTTCGAGGATATGGAGAGATTGTTTGGTGATGATTGCCTTCATGCTTCCATGAGAAGGTGGAATACATTGCCACATAGCCTAAGGATCAGGGAGTATCACTCCCCAAACAGAATGAGGGAAGCCATGAGGAGAGTTCCCCTATATAAGCACTCAACGCAAAATTTTAAAGCCAACTGGATTGGTCTTAAATTTAGTCCTCCACTACTGCTAGGACTTTTGGAAGGAGTTAAGGAGGAGGAATAACAGAAACAATGGGAAGAAGTGGATAGGAAAGTAGGTATCCATGATAGAGAGGAATAAATCACATCAGAGGCTTGGGATGTCAGGGAATCTGTCAGAGCCATTAAAGATGAAGAGCTAGATTAGTTGCTCAAAGGATGAGCAACGCATTCATAGGGGGGTGATGATGAGCCCCAGAAATGGGTAACTATATGGGGTTATTCTGCCTCTTATTTTGACTTAATCCACCATTCTCATTAGTTTTTTGCATGCTTTTGAATATATTTATGCTAATAGAGTGAATTGGGTTAATCACTTTCCCATGTAGTCTAATGAGTGTTTTATGCAGATGTTTTGGACAATTTTGGAAAAAAACAAAGAATTTATGAGAAAATGGCAGTGAAACTCGAGGAAAATAGGGAAGAGGACTTTTAGGGGGGTGTCTCCTTCATTAATGACCCCTTTCCTTGAATCCTCCATCAGCAACTCGAAGCACAAAGGCCCACATCGATGATTCCAAGGGGCAGCCGAACAAGTCATTTAGGACTGTTGTTTATCTTCAGTTCTAGGAAACCGAGTTCCTTGATTTTAGGAGGACTGTGAGAGGTCCCCATTTGTATAAATAAGAAGGCTTCAAGCCTCAATAGGTTAGCCAATTCTTGGTAGATTTTCGCACTTTTGTACAGCACATTGGTCAGCTAATTTTCGAGTTCTTTTTTAGAACAATCTATGGGATGTAATTGTTATTTTTGATAAATGAAGATGAAACAGTTTTTGAGCCAGCACCGATCTCTTTCAGAGGGCTGAAGCTCTTGGGTTAGGGCCCAAACCAAGCTACCCAGCACCTACTTTGTGTACTTACATGGTTTTGCTTCCATTCATGAGATAATTTCTATTGCATAGGTTCATTTTACTTTGTTAAATTAGGTTTCTTTTTATGGTTAGAATATTTGTTTTGTTTCAGTTGCTCAAGTAGGTTGTTGTAGTGAAAAAATAAGACTCAAAAAGGCCACAGTAGGCCCTAATATCCTTTCTCCCTTCTTGGGACTATGATTTGAGGTCAAGGCACTACTGCTGCCACGAAAAACACAGTTTTTGCTCTTCCATGCAACTGCTAGTGTGGTACTTTGAGTTGGAAAGGTTGATATTGGTTTAGATTCATTTTCTTAGATCATTTCCTATTATTTCTCCATAGTTCTCTCACATGATTTTCTATTCATAAGGTATTGTTCAACATTTTCCTGTTTGTAGGTTAGAAATTAGGTCAAGCTAGACAAAATTCTGTTTTTAGTTCTTTCTTTGGTCGGTTTTGATAAGTGAATGTGTAGATCTCTCGCAGGACATCTCAGCTCATCATCCCTCCATAAAAAAACTAGCACCAACTCACTTCTCCTAAATTTCCCAACTCATTCACAACATTTTGCCAATTTTCCCTAATTTCTGTGTTTTTTCATAAAGCTACTTTCTTGCCATCTGAACAAATCCAACCATCACGTTCATCCCTGATGTTCCTTGACAAGTTCTAGACACCTAAACATCTTCATCCAGCCTTCATTTCCCCTTTCACATCATTTTTCGACCTTCAAAACCTTAAAAACAGCTTTCAGCCTCCTCCTGTAAATCCTCCTGTAGAACCTCCTGTAGATCCCCTGTAGTCTCCTGTAGAATTTCCTGTGAGTGATTGTTTGAAGTCTGATCGCAATGAAAGTCTTCAAAAGGATACTAGGGGCTTCTTAGGACCTCTCCACACCTTCCTCACCCTCTGCAAAATCCAACTCCATGTTCCTTTGCCACCAAACCACTGCACAGTCACAACTAGATAAATCACAAGCATAATAATTCCACATAAAAACACTCAAAAGCACAAAAAGATGATTTCTTCTCATTTCTTTTCAGAAGTAGCTTGAATAAATGCAATTTACCTTTTTAGTAGTCAATGTAACTCATTTCATTAGTTTCCATCTCTTTTCTTGCAAAAGTAGGGTTAGTGGGTAAACTAGGGTTTGCTAGGGTTTGCGTTTCATTTCAGTTTTCCTTCTTTTTCTGCAAGTAGAATAGCTCCTGTAGAGTTAGCTTTTTGTGCATATAGTGTCGTCACTCCCAAGTTTGTTACGAACTACCAGGTTGATAAAAGTAAAGAAGGAAGCCCCAAGAGTTGCAGCATTATTGCTGCAATACTAGAGCCCACCAGTAGGAAGGCCTTTGAGAGCAACTTTAGGTTGATGGTTGCTCCCTTTCCTATAGCATGAGAGTGACTATGGCCTAAGAGTTACAAAAGAGAAGTGGGACCCAGGGACAGATTATCTGAGTGGCTTACTTATCTCTCAAAGGTTTTGTTGATGATGTTGGATGCATGTATGTGATGTTCCATCAATTACACTTCCTTAAGGTAACATAGGAGGTTGAATATGATTGTAGTAGCATCTCTCCTCATCTTTACCCCAATTGGCATGGTTACTTTCAGTAGACCTAGGAGGGGATGTTACAAATTGGTATCAAAGTAGGTTTCACTCTCTTTCGGTCATATTTGATACCACATTTTGGTATTAGAGCATGGTTGCACTCTCGTTTGGTCATATTTGGTGCTACAGATATGGGTGAATGTGTTGGTCATGAATGCATGTCAGTTGCATGTGTGGCTCTTACACTTGCGTTCCATGTGCTTGTTGCACTGCATCATGTTGATCATGGTAGTAGTAAGGTCATCATGAGGAACTTGATGTTGATTTTATGGAATGCATCGTTATGAGTATATGAATCATTATACAATTATATGTGGCTTGATTACATCCTTGTACATTGGGTTGCATTCTTGCTTATTTGATTACATGGATCAATCTTGTAGGTTGATTAGCTCGACTACATCTGGTTATGTGTATGTGTAGTTGAATAGGCATTTCTTATGCAGGTGGATAGTTGCATGAGGCAATGTGTATATTGGAGTAATGGTTGTTGTCATGCTTGAGGTCATAGTATGCATTGTTGATATGGCCTTGCATTGATGACTATACCCTAGATAGTATGATTTTTATGCATTGATGCACTTTTTGATATATGTATATATGTTATTATGGTTATGTTGTACATGCATCATGCTAACTTGACAATCTTGCAGACAAAGTATCCTCCCTGAGTTATGGTAAGTCATGTTGATTTATGGTGTTTTAGTTTCACTAATATAGTATGCCTTGCATGAAAGAGATCAGATGTATAGTAAGGTGGTAGACTACATAGAATCTCCCTATGAGTTAGATGGGTAACATAGTGTGGGGCACTCTTCTAACTTGGAAGACACATTGAGAAGCCTGAAGGAAGAAATAAGCAGTTGCAAAGAAGACAATGACAAGTTCAGGAAGGAACAAGAGAAACAAGCAGAGGTGATATTACTTCAGAGTTTGTTAGATTTGTAGTGATAGGGACCACTTCAGATCATCCATGGACATGATAACATAACTAATGGGGCATATGGTAGTAGGTATCATAGTAGAAATAGGTCAGATAGATCTGACACTATCAGAGATGGAAAAATGTTGGGCACTCCGGATAGGAGGGTTGATAGACACATGTATTACTCTAGTTCTGGTTCTGATAGTCATCATGATCGTCATCATTGTCATCTGTACAAGAGGAATGATAGGGGATACTTGCTGGATGAGTTCAAGAAGGAAAAGTCATCTACCTTTGATGGAGAGATGAAGAAATTGCAAGACAAAACAACGTAGTTTCTTGGTATGCAGAAATCCTTTAGATTGCGTGATTACTCAAAAAAACATGAAATCAAGGATAACCCTTTCCACTCTCAAGGGTAAAGCGTATATTTGGTGGGAAGGCATGAAGAATATAAAGGACATAAATGAGGATGATTTGACTTGGCATGCATTTGAAAGGCCCTTCAAGAAGAAGTACTTATTTGAGAGATATTATGATGGTAGGGCTAGGGATTTTTATGAGTTGTTGATGGGTTCTATGACAGATGAGGAGTATACTAGTAGAATTTTGGAGTTGCTGATATATGTGCCTTACGTCAGAGAGGAGAAGGCCAAGTCTTAGAGATTCATCAGTTTCTTTCCAGTTACATACAGAGACCAAATTGAGGTTGATGAGCCTGGATAGTTGGAGGGGGGCATTCGAAAGTTGAAGCATTGTTATGAGCAGTCGAAGCGCAAAGTTGAGCCAAAGCATGACTTGAAGAGAAATGAAAAAGCTAAAGGAAAATGGCCACCAAAGCAAGGAATATCTCAAGATGAAAGTGAGAAAGATAACCTAGTTCCTTATAAGAGATTTAATACATCTGAGAAGGGACATGAAGTGCAGTAGACTAGAGGTGGTGGTAGGGAACCATTACAGAGTTGGGTATGTGGTAAGGATCATCGTAAGAGGGATTGTCTACAGTATCAAAGTGGTGGTAGACCTCAGATCTATAGTGCTCAAGAGGCGCATACAGTTGGTGATGTTGCTAAAACATTCCTCGGATTTATACAGCTATGGACAATAGGCAGGTAGATTATCAGCCATTGATCATTGAGATGGACGGTAAGCTTTATGATCAAGTTGTTTCTATTTTGATTGATCTTGGATCCAACTATAGTTATATTAATCCCGACTTGCTCGATAAGTGTGGTTTGAGAAAAGAAGTGCATGTGGAATCTTGGCTGGTATAGTTTCCTATAGGCACAAAGAAGCGAGTTCATCATTGGGTAAGAGCTTGTGCATTTGAGTTAAATGGTATTCCTACAACAACACATCTGAATGTATTTCCATTGGGTTCGTATAATATGATTTTGGGTATGGATTGGATATGCCTTCACATAACCAAAGTGGATTGCTTCAACAAGGCCATTGAGTTTGTGGATGATAGTGTGGAAAACAGGACCTTGAAGGGAAAGAATAATCGTACATCAGTGAGGATGGTTACCACTATACAGGCTAAGCGTAGTTGAAGAAAAGATTTGTGATGTTTGCAGTACACATTTTAGTTGAAAATGGTAAGGAGTTTGAGGATGTTGATGTGTTGAGTAGGTACCTAGTATTGCAGCAATTTGAGGATGTATTTCCTGAGGACATTTTAGATTTGCCACCTCATAGGGAGGTAGAATTTTTTATTGAGTTAGTTCCAGGGAAAACTTCAACATCGAAAGCACCTTACAGGATGAGCACACTTGAGCTGGTAGAGTTGAAGTTGCAGCCAAAGGAAATGTTGGACAAAGGATACATCAAACCCAGTGTATCACCTTGGGGCACACTAGTGTTGTTCGTAAAGAAGAAATATGGTACTCTTAGATTGTGCATTGATTACAGAAAAATGAACAAGATAACGATCAATAACAGATACTCTTTGTTGAGGATTAATGATTTGTTTGATTGGCTAAATGGAGTAGCAGTGCTCTGTAAGATCGGATTGATATCGGGATACCACCAATTACGCATCAAGGAAGAGGATATTTTTAAGACTGTGTTAAGGACAAGGTATAGGGATTATGCATTTGTTGTTGTTCCTTTTGGTTTGACTAATTCTCCAGTTGCATTCATGTGTTTGATGAATAGTGTGTTACGTCCTTATCTGGACATGTTTATTATTATATTCATTGATGACATACTTGTATATTCTAAGAATGAGGAAGAACATGCCGAACATTTAGTAGCATTGTAGAGATTGCTAAGAGAGCATCAATTGTATTCTAAGCTTATCAAGCACACCTTCTTTCAGACTAAGGTACACTACTTGGGACATGTTGTCTCCAAGGAAGGAATAGTATTAGATCTAGAAAAGATAAGGGCCATCATGGAATGAGAAACTCCTAAGAATGTAGATGAGGTGAGATCATTAATGGGATAGGCAAGTTACTATAGGAGGTTCATCGGGAACTTCTAATGCATTTCATATCCTATCACATCATTGCAGCAGAAAGGCAAGAATTTTGAATGGAATGTGGAATGTGAGGCTAGTTTTGAGCGGCTTAAGAATTTGTTGACACATGCACCAGTGCTAAAGATTGTGGATATAGAAAAGGAGTTTGTAGTGTGTACAGATGCTTGCAGGAGGGGAATTGGTGGAGTTATCATGCAAGAAGGATAGGTAGTGTGATATGAGTCATGGAAACTAAATGAGCATGAGTAGAACTATATAACGCATGATATTGAGCTAGCAATGATTATACATGCATTGAATATGTGGAGGTACTATCTTCTTGGCAGGAGGTTTACATTAATGAGCGATCACAATGGGTTGAGGTATTTGTTTGACGAATTGAATCTAAATACTAGGAAAGCTAGATGGTTGGTTGCCCTTAGTGAGTTTGAATTTAAGATCAGATACATCAAAGCGAAGGAGAATTGAGTTGCAGATGCACTTCAAAGGATGGTACCAGTAAATCATATAGAAGCTATAAGATCCTATGGGACATAGTTACAGGATATAAACTTACAATAAGGATAGCAAGATGAAAAAAAATGGATATTATGCATAGGTTACAGTAGAGTAAAAACACAGGTACATGTTCAGGTGCAAGTACAATGATAGGTACACATATAGGGATTAGGATGCAGACTATTGTCTCACCACAGATGACTTGGTGTTACCGGGAATAGTGTCCACTCAGAGCTACTATTCCCACTAAGACTGGTAGCTATCTTAGAAACAAACAAGTAAAGTATACTTTCGCTTTCCTTTATGATAATAGATAAAAGTGGAACAAAGGACACCAACCTTAGTCGTGTGCTTGGTTCCTTACTTGATTCCTCTCCTTCCTGATAGATCTTTGCCACTTCTTCTTCATCTGCCCAGCTTCAAAGAGCACCTGTGGAATCAAAGCAATATACTACTATCGAATAACAGAGATCTATATTCATAAATAACACAGGACCAGATATGTGTTAACCATACAAATGCATATATAATAAAACATACAAGAATATGGAGGAAGACTTGAATATCTTTATTAATATCATGAAAAGCAAGAGGATTACAACCAATAGTTCTGACCCAGCATCATCCTCTAGCAAGAAATCCCTTCTTCACCTCAAGTAAAGCTTAGATCACCCAACACTATGAAGTTACACCAGAAAACCAACAACACTTCTCTACAAGATACAAGATTCCAGACTCTAGATCTCTATGATGACGGATCCATATATAGATGATTGTAGGGGGTTGAGCCATCTTCTGGGGTTTTCATTAGTGTCTTCTCTCTGATAGCTCTTGATTCCACTTGGAGACTGATGATCTCTTACTCATCCCTGGTCGAAAATAGAGAGGGAAGTGTCAAAGGGGAAGCTTCTGGAAGATTCCATGATCTTCCACCTTGCAAATTGTCCCTGCCATTCATCCATTCTCGCCCATCGCACCCTATAGAGGAGCCATTCAGTATGCATCGCACCCTATACATTGGGAAGGTGATATGCATCACACCCTTTGCACTAGGTATTTAGTATGGTCCAGTTTTGACCATTTCTGAGCAGCTTTTAGTGGAGAACTTCTAGGAGATGATGTAATCAGCTGACCTTGTTCCTTTAGGCAGTGAAGCAACACTTTTAGGGACTTAGGAGCCCTCAATTTATGGAAATTTATGATTGGGGTTGTAGTGTCCAAAAATTTCTATAACAGTTGCCCCCTAAAGCATGAGGTCATTAATCTTTTGATGTCTGGTGAAATGCTTTACCATGAGGATCCAAAGTTTTTTCGAGCTGGGAGGTGACCTGTAATAAGATACAATACAATACATTATCTTCACAACATTTTTCATGATCTAGCTGAGGCGAGCATTCCCATGCTCAAATTTATAAATTCATTTTCATGTACATAGAACAGACAACCGTCTATGTGGCAAACTAATGGTTCAATCTCATCATCCTTTGATTTGGATGATCATCTGTTCGGCAATGATGTACAACTGATGTCTTTATATTCCTGAATATATCGCAACCCGTATGGATGAAACTAGATCCGGGGTCTTCAAAAATAATTCAATCTTCACTCGGAGTACAAGTTGATCCATGTGAAAAATGTTATGGAGTCGAACATGGAAAGACATTGCCTGATTACGAGCCGATGATGTAAGTTGTTAACAGGCGCGAGAGGAATCACCAATAATGACAATGCCCCTCAAGGTACTACAGTACAATTTGTGCGGTATGAAAAAGGACTTGGTGTCGAACACCTCACAAAATCTCTCGGTCGAAGGCCATTATGTAAACCTGTTGCCGAAAGTGAGAAACTTGCCATTGAGGCATGCAAGCTTCAAAGTACTGAAAGGGTTGTTCCTAGGTCGACTTCTTGGATAATGAGCTGATGTCGACAAGAAGTGACCCATTGTAGGAGGGCCTTAATGAATCCC
>APFE030564502.1:26004-38224 GCA_000404065.3 Pinus taeda | reverse complement strand
CTTCTTGGATAATGAACTGATGTCGACAAGAAGTGACCCATCGTAGGAGGGCCTTAATGAATCCCACATCTATGACACGGAATGAAGAAAATGATTTTGAAGGTGAAAACGATTTGATGATATAGGGTTCAGGGTGGCGGTCATGAAAAGAATGGAGCATGAATGTATTGTAGTGGGTGAGACACAGGTGAATTATCTGAATGACTTCTCTTGAACATATCGGCGACACTGACGATGGATTGGTAGCATTAACCCCAAAGATGGATGGTGTGATGGACCAATGGTGATATGACCAGTGAACGGAACAACCCAACCTGGCTCGGATGTAGAGAGAAAGTGTCATGTTCAAGAGCAACTTGCTACCAATAAAGTTTTTCAAGTTTTCTTCCCAATTTTCTCCAGTCATTGCTGACCAGTACCTCCTTATTTTTGCAAAGATTTAGGAGGATAACATATGTTTGTTCTATAATCTACCCTTCGCGTGAACCTGTCACTATATTTTAACGAGCCTAGTGACAGTGAAACTCGTTCTCGTCCATTCGGATGATTTTGTCGCTATTTGGTTTTAACGAGTTTAACGACAAAGATAACTCAGTCCTTTTCAATTTTAGAGAGTTTGAAAGGGACAGAAAGGAAAATCCAAAGATTATTTTTCGTCATATAATCCCTTAAGTCCGAAAAAGCATAAGATAATATGAAAGGGATGAATTTTCAATAGTTTTAACAAGCCGAACAAGACAAGCGCTCGATCTTTTTGTGTAATAATCCCTCAAGTCCAAAAAGATTAAAATCTAGACGAGGGATAGCACTTTCGATGACTTTAACGAGCCGGAGAGGCTAATCGCTCGGAAACCTTTTCATATTTTATGAGTCAGTTGAAAAGAGCTTAAAGGAAACTCGTTTTTTGAGGAACTAGTGATGATTTCAGGTAGCAGTTGTTTCTAGGTAAGGTTTAGAATTTTCCAATCACTGCAGTGTCACAAGGATGGCTAAAAGAATCACTCTTCGCAGATGTTCCTCAAAAGGGTAAAAAATCAAATGGAGGTGAATGATCGGCTAAAAAACAGAGTGGAGGTGATGATGAGAACACGACCAAGGCTCAAAAGCTGATGATAAGGCATTCACAATGGTTATTTACTGGAATATTGGCTCATTTTTTAATGAGCTTAAACTCTGGGGGAAACATTTACTCATTTCTTATGTTTATCTTTTAACGAGCTTGAATCTGCGTTAAAACTGCTCGTGATAATGGTCATTGATTCCTTGATTCACCATTCGCATTTTTTTCTTTCAAAGATTGTACTTCCCGTTCAATGGCTCCATCAAACCGATTAGAAATGAAAACATATGCTTGATAAATGAGTTAAGAACACTAATATTTTACTTGAATTACATGAATGGTAATTTAAAAGTGACTTTTACCTCTCATTTTACCATTTCATTTGAACTTGGTCTGTCGGACCTTTGGAGGTGCTTTTCCCCCCTGATTTTCACTAGTTGATTCTGGGAGATTCTATGGATGATTCTTGACACCGTCTGGACCAGGTAGGAGCTAAACTTGTGCTCTTCAATTGCATTCTTTTCTTTTTTAATTATGAGCCTGTTTCCTTGCTTTGCTAAGCCTCTAGGGTTTGAACAATTCACCTTGGCTCCATCACACGCTTCCTTAATCGAAAGGTGCGATGCATACTGGCCTTCTCACTGACTAGTCAATATGCATCGCTCCCAGTACACTTGTTGGGGTGTGATGGGCGCAAGGAGGAAATTTTTTGCACAGTTTTCTCATAGATTTTTCCCTGTTTTTTACCAAATCAAGATCCTGACTCTTCTTTTGTTTGTTTTTCAGAGATTCATCAGAGAAAAATGGTTGTCATATGGCGAGAAGCATGAAGAAGAGGACATGGTTGCTTTACATGATCCAGGCATGGTAGCTGCATTGCGGAACTGCGGCTTGTTGAAGTTTTTTCGCATCTCCAGCATGAGGCAACAAATCAACTTGTTGCAATATTTCCTCAATGCCTGGGATCCTACCAACCAGGTGTTCCAGATTAGGGGCAAATCGATCCCCTTGACTGTTGTGGACATCTATTTTTTGACCGGTTTATCAAGGCATGGTGCCCCTCTCTCATTATCGAGCCCCGCCCGCGGGGGTGAGTCCGTGAGGGAGTATATTCACCGGCACTGCAGAGAGGGATCTCAGCCGAGTACGGACGACAAGATCAATATCCGAGATGTCACTAACCGGCCCTTGAGGACCATTCTGTTCACTTTTGCTAGACTGGTCGATAGTTCTACTCTTCACATAGCTAACAAGTCTTACATGCAGTATGCTTTGGAATGGCGTGAACCGAAGGTGTTCAACTGGTGTGATGCAGTACTCTCTGTGATGAAAGAACAAATGACCAAGGTGAAAAGTGGAAGATCCAAGAATTTCGGCTATGGTTCTATTTTGACTGCTTTCACTTTGGAGAAGATCCCACTAATGCAGCTGCAGTACATCTCACTTGGCCTACCTCCACCGACTGAACCACGGATGCAGAGATGGGTTGACCTCTTGTCTCGACATGCTGGCTAGCCTTAGATTTCCTTTTTTTATACTTTCTTCGAGTGGTTCGATCATCAGGAGATGGTTTATGCCAAGTTTCCATATGCTGGCATGGATTTCCGGGGTGACCCGGATTTAGTGCTACCGGCCAGCGAGTAGTGGGGTGCTATGGGTAAATCTTTTGACCATATATTTGTTTATTGTTCTTTATAATGTTCTTATGATTTCTTTGATCAAGACTAATCAAAACTCATGTGCTCATGCAGATATTGGACCAGTTTGACTGGTAGTATGCTGCAGAGACCCAGCGGCCGCTCCAACAGGAGAGGCTGTGGGGAGGGCCATCCTTCGCAACCTTGACGTGTGTAGAGCTATAACTAGGGTCTCTCACACCGCTAATTATTCCACATTAATAAATCAATCCAGGAACGTTTTGTTATTGCAAAGAGTAACTCAATCCGAGGCTATTCGTCCGAGTAATGCTTAGTAGTATAGCATTCAGAAAATACAAAAGTAAACAAATGCTAAGCTGTAACTAATCTATCCCAAAATATAGAATCACTCAAGACAGTTGATCAGTCAAGGGTAGGGAAGCAATAACCCATCCCTCTAGAAACTGATAGAAAGGAAATTAGAGCATGGACCATAGGTCTGGGAGCTAGGCAGCGTCTGCTGAGGCTCACTACAGCCTTAGACCTTCTCCTCACACCAAAACAACAAAGGTAAGTAAATAGAACGGCAGAAGGTAAAATGGAAACAGCAAAAAGGAAATGGAACAGCAGTAAATGGAACAGCAGTAAAATGGAACAACAATCGAAAGAACTGAATCTCGCGAGTCAAAACCAACTGATTCACACTCTGATTTTCTCTTCAAGCAAAATGGATAAAATATACTTTATGGAACAACATTCATTGATGAATTATGGAACAACAATAATCAACCATATATACACGCTTCACACTAATATAGTAATCTGAGAATGAAGGATGATATAACTATGTTTCTAAACAGAGTAACATTACCTTCAAGTTCCAACAAGTATTATTTCACATGGATCCAATGACAGTAACATTCATACCGACGCTCTGTCACAGAAATAGCTGGTTAAAGACGCAATTCAACTCTGAAGAGATCCAATTATATAGTGCAGAGTCATTACACGGAAAAATCATTAATATATCGATCATAACAGAGCATAGCATACCATATGAGAGATGTATCAGATTACTGAGTAATAGAGATAATCAAACCACACATAAATCACAGTATAATGATACAAAAGCAAGTGTCCTTTGGAGTCTGGCCCTTAGCTGCCAATGGTACACCGCCTTAGGTTACTCCAGACGCAGAGATGAAATAAACACCAAGTATTTTATATTAATGCATCAACAAATGTATAATAAACCAGGTCTCAGTGAGACTCGATGATCAAAGTTTGTTCTGAAACTTAAAATTATAAAAGCAATAGTCCCCTTGCTCAATGATGTTGTTCCTTTATATAAGAGTAACGGCGGAGGTATCTAGATAACAAAGATAAGTAAAACAGTGATCCCTCAGGATCGAAGATCCTGAGGGATTCGCCAATTGGTTAATCCTTTACTTTTGTTTCTCGCGTTCGCCGACTCGGTATCCCTCCTTCCTTTCCTGGGTTATTCAGCTCTGATTTACTCGATCTTGTTCACATCTGGTTCCCCTCTGAAGGGACAACAGTTATTCTTCCTCTGCTTTTTGCTTTTGGACGGCAACTCCTTACTTCCACTTCTCCCTGCATAGAAAAAAGACAATTATTAGTGATTGAGCTTCCCTTGTTAATTCTTGCATGTTTTATTAAAATCCTTTATCTCTTTTGAATTCACAATGTGGAAAAGGTTACAAATATTACTGAAAAGCCACTAAATTGCTTGTCAAAAGCATACCTTTCAAGTGCTCCACACACCCCCTTGCTTACCCTGTTTCATGCCCTCATGAAAACATTATAGTTGACATGCAAGGTGGTGAGAGAATAGGCCAGAGAGGGGATCTCGTGAGGAGGCCGACAACCGTCATGAGCAACTAGGTTATCAAAGCACTGATTTATTTGATCCGCAGGCATTTCATACAAGGCCTGATATCCGGGTGTAGGGTGCCAAATAATTGGACTACGAAATCGATACCCCAACCAGGATGGCCCTGCTTGCAGAATACGTTCCCCATAAAGGTTCAATCGGCTGGCAGCCAGCCCAAAATTCTCGTATTTGAATGGCTCCCTGAGCTGGATGTTTGGGCTAGAGGTCCGGTATCGGAATTTTGCAGCATCGATGGCAAGGTCTTTAATAGTTAGGAAATATTCCAGACTATGTCGGATCAAGTCTTCGTGCATGGGTCCTAATATCTCGATGACACCCGGGATCCTCTTAAGGCTCCTATGCTCTCTCCATAGCGTCACTGGGTCTCTAGGCTCGGCTCGCACCCATAATTCTAGGCTATTCTCCTGTCTCTAAAAGGTGTTATAAGCTCTGAGCCATTTCAGATGATTAACCCCAAATGAGATAAAGGCTTGGAATTGTATATCACCAACAAAAGGGCCAGGATTTAAATCAGTTTCCTGATCTAGCACGAGGTTGTGCAAGTAAAATTCGCACAATAATCTTTGAACCTTAATTCCATAATGCTTGCAACAATCTATAAAATCATTAACAGTATTGATGTGGATAGGTGCACCTGCCCTAACGGCTTTTATTTTCAATCGCAAATATCGTTCAAGGAAAAATAAAGCATAATTTTTAGCAGGGGCCCTATAGGTCAAAACATCATTATACAAGGAACACACAGTGTCCATCTGCTTAAAAACACTATCTAATCGATGAGTTACCTTAGCAACCTTTTCTTGCTCCTTTTGCCATCCTTCGAAGGCCTGGCTCTCGGACTGACTAATATCCTGAAGTTGTTGTTGTAGCTCTTCGTATTTCTCCCAGGGGACTGTTTGTTCTCTCAGCTGCTCAGCTTCTTGCTGAGCTTGCTTCATCATTTTGTGCAAGGTCCTTGTTTTTGGATCCTTTTTCCATAAAGCCGTAGAGGCTGGGAATTTGACCTGGACCTTTCTATTACGCTGCTTAGAGTTTAGAACTCGAACTACCCCTGAGGGTGGTGCTTCTGTTTGGGTCTCCTTGCTTTCTTTTTCTTTCTTAACGCAAATAAAGGGTTGTTGTGGTTCCCCTGTCATCGGAGCCTCTTGTTGTTCGTCTTCCTCAATTGGAATGTCCATCTATTCTTCAGGGTCAGATGGAATAGCAGTCTGTTCCTCCACGATATTTGGAACAACAGTTTGTTCTTCAATGTCATTTGGAATAGCAATCTGTTCCTCAATGTCACTTGGAACAGTAGTCTGTTCTTCGGCACTAGGTCTCCTAATGGGGTTTTGACCAACAAAACGGCTATAAGTTTGTCGCCTTCTTGTCCTCCGGAATTTTACTGCAATGGCCCTCTTCCTTTTCCTTGCGGTCCTTTGTATCCTCTAGTTGGCTTTCAAAATTCGAATTTGTTGTCAGAGCTTGGCTATAGTGCACAGCAACCTCTGCTATTTCTTCCTTAATTTCTTAATTTCCATTGCCTCGGCAGAGGGTTTATGACTGGCCCTTAAGTCTGCTCCTTCTCCGTCTGGGATTTCTTCCAGTGCCTTGGGGACAGATTGTTCCTGATTGGTGTCTCCCATTTCATCATCATAAACGGGCAGGTTTTCTTCTCTTGCCTTTTCTGCATGCACTTTCTTGGGTATATCTTCCTCCGCGGGTCCATCAGGGATGCCTGCTATGCTGGAGGGCTAGCCATATTCCCCCATATTGGCCAGGACTACTGCCAATTCCTCCTCACCCACAGGGTCCTGCAACGGGCTACCCCCTGGCTATACTACTTCCTCTTCTTGATTGACCTGCTCGGTGGCTGTTTCTGTCTCAGAGTGCTCATCTCCTTCCTCAATTCCTCCTCCAGGCTGGTCAGCCTCAGCCCCTGATTGCTCAACATTTTCTTCGGAGGGTCCTCCTTCTAGTTCTGGAGGTTCGTCCGCAATCTCAATTGGCTGGGTAGTGGTTCCCTGAATCTTTTCCAGCCTTCCTCATATCCGGGCCAGCCGGGATGATTTCCTTGGTCTCTCAGGTTGCTCGAGTGTACCAGCAAGTTCTTTGGGTTCCTATGGTCGTTCTGGCGTGCTGGAGGACTGTTTTCATTTTGGAGCAGCATATCTTTCTGCTGCCAATTCCTTGCATTTCTCTGATCGTTCCGGGGTGCTGGAGGAATGTTTAGGTTTTGGGGGTGGTGCAGCCAATCCCCCCTCGACTATTGCGATAAGTTCCTCCCAAGTGCTTTGTTGTTGAGTGAGACTGTGGCTCACTATCAATCGAATCAGTCGATGGTGGCTAACGACTGCTTCTATGTGCTATGCCTTTTTCGGGCCTCGGGCCGCATCATGTAATAATGAATTTAAAAGTGCAGGGATATTTACAGAACATTTTCCTTTCAAAACAGCTAAAAGTTTCAGGTGACGAGGTCTTACCACATCTTTCCTCCCTTCGCAAGTGATGTAGCTCTGCACTATCTTTGCTAGCTCCGTCCAGGGTTCCCCTAGCGTTGCCGGCAGAACTCCCTTCCCTTTGACTGTCAAGCTTTGGCCTTCATCCTGGAAAATCTCCATAACTTTTTGTAATCTTTCCTTCTTCAGCGTCCATACGGGTCCGGCAGCTGGTAGTCCCGAGACTTCTGCGATGATATCATCCGTGACCACTATCCTCTTTCCTCCTATTATGGAGTAGTTCTCCTGCAAATTTTCCAGGAATTCCAATGCCACTGCTTCATTTGATTCTTGTAGGCAGCTGAAATAATTCAGCCACCCTGTGTTTTCCAGGATCTCACGGGTAGCAGCGGAGACTGTCAACTCCTAAGGTTCGCTTCGGACCGTCTTTCCCCCCATGATTCCACTCAGAATTCTTAATGGAACAGTAACTGCCTGTGCTGTTTAAGACGCAGAAAGGATGATTGTCGCCAAATTTTCGAAAAGAACACAGAGCATGCAACAAAAAAAGGATCGTGGACGGAAATTTCCGTAAAATGGAATTATCATACCGTTAAACCATGCCATTTTCGTACATTATCTCGCCCGAATGGTGTGCAGCCACGTAATCCATGGAGTAATGAGGTTACCTCCCCCCCGCGATCTGATAGGCTGTCCCCAGCCGTCAAAGAGAGGAGCAGCAGCCAGTCGGAAGTCAAGTCATAAAGAAACAGCATATGAAATTATGCTGTGTTTTAGAAAAACAACGAAATACCGAAATCGAGGCAAAAAGGTAGATCGCATTTTACATAAGAGCCTGCGTGATACAATGAGAGGCCGGGGGATGGGACGTCTGTCAAGCGTACGAAACCTCCAGTGGTCATTGTCAGTTCCGTTGCCATGATTGGTGGTAATGAATATTCATGTGATATATACATCGGGGCATGAAATATGATCTATTCAAAGGATATAAGAGACGAAAAAGTATTGATATCATACCTGTTGGTGTAACCATTACGACTTCGATGCCATTAACAGAGCTCTGCTGCCAACAGGTGTTCATAACCTTGGCAGAGTTGTTTATTTCACCCTCCGGAACCATGATCCTTTGTGTGTATTCTGAAGAGTGCTTTGTCAAAATGCAGGCCATTATGCTAGCTTGGTAACCAAATAACCATAATGCCATTCACAAGGTAGGCATGAAACGTGGATAGGTCAGCTCGTGATGAGACCCCCTGTTCCAAGGTTTGTTTATTTAATATACCTTCGGACCATATCCCTGGTGTGGTGGCCGTAATGGGAATGCCACTTCGCTTCCATCCTTATGATCATGGTAGGCTGGCTCTCGATGAGACCCCCTATCCTGCAATTGACAATTTTCATATTTTCTTTTTCTTTTTGCAGAGCACCTTTTTTTTGTTTATTTACACATAAGGGTGGTTCCGCACTCCTTAAGAGCGGGGAATGGTGGAAGAAGTCTTATCATCCCAACAGACAGATATAAATCCTTTGTTCTTACTCCTAAGTAATAATCAAAAGAGATTTTTAGGGAAATCATCATGATAAAGATCACCAACCGGGGTGCCGATAATAAGACAATGACAGCGAAGATGAAAAGTTAATGTCCGTCCTCTTGTCCTCTTATCAATACTAGGCTTTATAGTGATGGCGATTTATGATCTGCTGACTTCGGTATATCATGGTTTATGTTCATCGCATAAGTCCTAGCTGTATCTAAAAGACTGGGGAGAACATGGACGCAAAGCATCCTCAATAAGAGCAAAAATATGTGATGGTGTTCCTCAGAGAAGAATCCATGCAGATAAATTCATAGGATGTCATTTCTTTGAAAGGAACAACAGAAAATCACGAATCCTGTTCCTTCTGAAAAAGGAATAGCAGAGACACTCAAATGCTGTTCCTTTTGAAAAGGAACAGCAGACACACTCAAGTGCTGTTCCTTTTGAAAAGGAACAGCAAAAACACACAAGTGTTGTTCCTTTTGAAAAGGAACAGCAAAAACACACAAGTGTTGTTCCTTTTGAAAAGGAACAACAAAATCACACAAGCGTTGTTCCTTTTGAAAAGGAATAGAAAAATCACTCGAGTGCTATTCCTTTAAAAAGGAACAGCAAAATCACACAAGTGCTGTTCCTTTTTGAAAAGGAACAGCAAAATCACTCCAGTGCTGTTCCTTTTGAAAAGGAACAACAAATTCACACAAGTGATGTTCCTTTTGAAAAGGAACAGCAAAATCACACAAGTGTTGTTCCTTTTTGAAAAGGAACAACAAAAACTCACGAGTGTTGTTCCTTTTGAGAAGGAATAGCAAAATCACACAAGTGTTGTTCCTTTTGAAAAGGAACAGAAAAAACACACAAGTGTTGTTCCTTTTTGAAAAGGAACAGCAAAATCACACCAGTGCTGTTCCTTTTGAAAAGGAACAACAGAAACACACAAGTGCTGTTCCTTTTGAAAAGGAACAGTAGAAACTGACACATGTTGTTCCTTTTGAAAAGGAACAGCAAAAACACACACGTGCTGTTCCTTTTGAAAAGGAACATCAAAAACACACAAGTGTTGTTCCTTTTGAAAAGAAACAACAGAAACACTTAGAATGCAAAAAGAAAATCAAGAAAACATATATACAAGATGTTATGTACAAGTTATGAAAAAATGAATTCCTTAAATTATAGGTGAGGAAGATTTCGCTTCCTCTCCTAAAATTTCCATATCAGTGTCTTGTCGTAGCTACTGACAGAAGGATTCCCGAGTGAGTGGCTTTCGATAGAGATGAACTCGATGGCCATTTACCTTGAATGCATATCCAGAACCGTCAACTGTGATCAGAGTAATGGTCCCATTGTCATGTACATTCTGGATTTCATATTGTCCTAACCATCGAGTCTGAAGTTTCCCTGGGAAGTCCTGAAACCGAGAGTCATATAACAGAGCCCAGTCTCCTTCGTGAAAGACTTTGTTCTTGATAAATGCATCATGCCATTTAGCTCGCTGCTGTTGAATCAATGTTGTATTTTTTGATGCAGAGAGCCTGATTTCGTCTAATTCATTAATCTGCTATAATCGATTGATTTGTGCCTCACTCAGATCTAGGCCGACTTCCTGTGCATTTCATAGCATTTGGATTTCGAATTCTATGGGGAAGATAGGTTGTTTTCAAAACACTAATTGATAGGGTGAATAGCCTGTGGTACTTCTCCATGTGGTTCTATAAGCCCACAGTGCCTCAGGTAATCGGGCGGCCCAATCACGCCTATGCGATGCAATGGTTTTTGTTAAAATTAGTTCTATTACCTTATTGCTACTTTGTACTTGCCCATTTGCCTGCGGGTGATATGGGGTAGTAATTTTATGGTGGACATGATAATTGTTGAGTGTTGCAGCTAATTTATTTCCAACAAATTGTGGTCCACCATCTGTAATTAGTTCTCTTGGAAGTCCATAACGTACAAACAAATGGAACAAGAATTGTATTACAAAATCTTCTATAGCCTTAGGCAATGATTCGGCCTCGACCCATTTAGTAACATAGTCTGTCGCCACCAGAATGTATGTCCTCTGATTTGATGATGGATTAATGGGACCAACGAAATCAAGAGCCCATCGTTCAAATGGCTCAATGACTAATTGTGGTCTGAGAGGCATTTCGTTGGCTTAGCCAGGTCGTCCTGCTCGTTGGCAGCTGTCACAGGCTTGGGCAAATTTTTCGCATCTTTGAAAATTGTAGGCCAATAGTATCCTATCTGCAATACTTTATGTGCTGTTCTCTTTTTAGCAAAGTGTCCCTCGCATGGTCCGTCATGGAAGGCTTTTAAAATGTCGAAAATTTCATCTTCTCGAATACATCTCCTAATTTGCATGTCTGCCCCTGTGTGGAACAAATAGCCCCCAATCCACGAAAATCGAGTGCTCTTCTGAACAATCTGCTTACATTCCTGAGGGGTTAAGTGTTTTGGTAACTTACCTACCACAAGGTAATTGGCGACATCAGCATACCAGGGTGTTCGAACAGCAACAACAAACAGGTGCTCATCAGGAAATTGATCTTCAACTGCTGCTATTTCAAATGATTTTGGTATTCGTGAGAGAAAATCGGCTACAAGGTTCTCCTTTCCAGGTCAATCCTTGATTGTGATATCGAACTCCTGCAATAAGATCAACCATCTGGTTATTCTAGCATTTGTAACAGGTTTATTTGCCAAATATTTGATAGCAGAATGATCTGTATATAACATAACGAGATATCCTGTGATATAATGTCTAAACTTATTAACAACATGTACTACAGCCAGGAATTCTTTTTCAGTGACAGTATAATTCAATTCGGCAGAGGATAAATTTTTGCTGATATAGTAGATAGCATATGGTTTTTTATCCTCTTCTTTCCCCACGACTGCACTGATTGTTGTATCCGAGGCATCAGATGATATTTGGAATGGTAAATTCTAGTTTGGTCCTTGAAGGAATGGGGTTGTTGATACAAGCTTCTTTAATTACTTGAAAGCATGGTCGCATTTTTCTGTCCACAAGAAATCAATATTACCAGTTAGAGCATATAGAGGTGCAGCAATATGTGAGTAATGTTCTATAAATCGTCTGTAATACCCAGAAAATCCAAGAAAACTGCGTACCTCTGTTTGAGTAGTGGGGGTAGGTATAAGCAAAATAATTTGGATTTTGGCCGGGTCTACCTGGATGCCAGCTGCTGAAACATAGTGCCCTAGAATGAGCCCTTCTGTCATCATCATATAACATTTTTCGTGGCTTAGACAAAGCCTGGTAGTGATGCAACGTTGTAGGAATTTTTCTAGAGTATCTAAAGCTGGATCAAAATCATCTCCATATGGTGTAAAGTCATCCATGTACACCTCGAGTCCATCATTTATTAAATCTGCAAAGATGCTAAGGACAGCCCTTTGGAATGTAGCAGGAGCATTACATAGGCCGAAGGGTAGAACTCGATAGGCAAACGTTCCCCAAGGACAAGTAAAGGTAGTTTTATCCTGGTCTTCATGGGCAATTTGGATTTGGTTGTATCCACTGAAGCCATCCAGGAAAGAAAAGAATTTCTTTCCTGCTAAAGTGTCCAATACTTGGTCTATGAATGGGAGAGGAAAGTGATCTTTCTGTG
>APFE030564502.1:13712-25984 GCA_000404065.3 Pinus taeda | reverse complement strand
TGAAGTTCGGCTTTTACAACCTCTTTTAGATGGGGGTTGAGTCTTCTTTGCGGCTGACGAACAGGTCTTGCATATTTTTCTATATAGATGTGGTGGGTGCATAATTGAGGATCAATCCCTTTCATATCAAGGTAATCCCACGTAAATGCTCCTTGATATTTTCGTAACAGATGGACGAGCTTTGTTTCTTGGTTCGGTGTAAGGTTGGCATTGATATTTAGAGTCTTACCTGGTTCAATTTCCACTACTTTATTGTTGGCAACGACAGTCACTGGTATTGTTTGGTCATGTGCATCTTTCAAAGGGTCTTCTTCTAGCTCACTATCAAACGCTGCTTCTATCATGAAACACTATGTGTGAGATCTAGATTCAGTTTGACTAATGAAATTATTGATGGCATCATCTTCTGTTTGGTCTTTAAAATATAAAGCCTTCTGCACAGTCAATGGGGATCTGATATTGTTAGTAACGTATGACACGTGATGCTAGTTAGTTTTGATCATTGGAAGGCTTGGCTGTGCTGGAGGATATAGAACTAGATTTTTAACGTCTGGTCCTTTAGTTATGGTCATGTTTCCCTGCCAACAACCAATGTAAGCATCGGCAGTAGCAAGCCAAGGTCTTCCTCGAATTAGCAAATGTCCATCCAGTCGGGTTTTTGGATTAATTATTAGGAAATCGGTTGGATATTCCCAGCAATCTACAGAAACCATGACATCGTATAGAGTACCTTCCGGTTGAACTACAGATCGGTCTGCCAATTCTAGCAAAGTAGAAGTAGGTTCTACTGATGTAATGCTGAGCTTTTGGCAGGTAGAGGTTGTCAAAATATTGATTGCAGCTCCTAGATCAACTAAAGCATTAGTCAGGGTCTGACCATAGATTTGCACAAGTACAATTGGATTTCTGAGATATTCATATTTAATGGGTGTCTCTTTTCCTAATAACAAGTCAGATAAAGTACCGACTACTTGGACTCTTGGGTTAGTGGTTGTATTCCTCCTTGATTTTTTTATGCACAATTCTTTTATAGTTTTTGTGTATATAGGAATGTCTTGAATGGCTTGGAGGAATGGAATTCTTATGTACAGGTTTTGTAACTCTCCCATAATGTCAAACTCTGGATATTGCACCGGTCATGGTATAACTAATCGTTCCGGGAAAGGAGGAGAGGATGTACTTGCTTGATGATGGGTCTGTTCCTTATTTACACCCTCTTGTTGTAACAGTTGTTCTATTGGTAACTGATCTTCAATGTGAACTATTTTGTCTCCCTCTGTTTCTATTATACGTCCAGATCTTAACTGAAGATCATTGCACTCCCTTAGGTCAGGTCCGATTTCTGATGTTTCTATGATTTGGAGGGATTGGACCGGTCTATTATTGGGTTGGGATGGGGTTGGCTGGGAGTTGCGGTCTCAGATTAGAATGGGGGTTTTGTATGTAAGGCTGGCAGAGTCGTTGAGGGATGGAATAGTTCTTGTTGGCTGATATGTCGAGATTTTGGCCAATTTGTCTGCAGGGACGAAACCTTGTGAGTAGGGGGGATCCATTGTGGAGGATATGAGTTATTCTGCCAATATGGTGGGGCGTAGGGAAAATTTGGCCAGCCGAATTGGCCTGTTTGATTCATCCATGGATTTGGAGAAGGAAACGGCTGTGAATACCAGTTCGGAAATGGGGGTGGAGATTGGTTTTGCCACATACTATATTGCTGAGCATTATACCGCGGAGGCTGGAAAGAAGAAGTTGGGTCCGAAAACATACCAGATTGCCTAGGTTGCCATTGGCGACGCTGGTTAACGAAGTATGTTGGCTCTGGTTCTTCTTCCGCTTCCTTATATACTGCCTTCAATTCAGGAAGTGAGGAGCAGCTCTCAGTAAGGTGATCTTTTGTACAGATAGCACATGTTTGAACTGCATCCAGTGGACATTCCTTGTGGCTATTTTTTCTTCTATATCGGGGGTAGAAAATCGCCAGATTTTGTTCCACCTCCATCTACTTTTGTTTAGCCTGCACAATATCAAGATGTGTAGTTAATGTCCCCAGAATATCAGTTTTAAAATTTTCTAATAAATTTCCAAGTTCTACACGTGTTACTCCTTCTGTTGGTATTTTGTTACCTCTGACAAACCAATCATATTTTGTTGGTTTTATCCTTATGCTGCCTCTTGAACTCCTGATGCATAAATCAATGATGTCAGCAAAATTCTCTTGATAAATATCCCCTTTTTCCATGATATTTAATGTTTCAATCCACTGTTCTTTCATGCCTCTAATCAATGCAGTTTTCAACACATTATCAGGTAGAGGTAGTGATGCATAGGGGGATCTTTGTAAATTATACTGGAAACGTTCTACGTATTCTTCTAAGGTTTCATTTGGTCTGGACGTCATTTGGAAATTTTCATCTTTTAGTTCTCTCGACCTACAGTAATCCTGATATTTCTTTAGGAAAGATTCTTTCATTTGCTCCCAGTTGTTTATGACTCCACCACCTAAACCCATAAACCATCTCAGAGCCGCCCCTTTCAAAGTGGAGGGGAACAATTTTAATTTTTGGGGGTCAGTGGTGTAATCATATCCTCTACATAGCACATCGAATTCAAATAAGAATGCATCGGGGTCCTCTGATGTCAGTCCATGAAACGTAGGGATGTATTGAAGAGGGATCGCTTTCATGGGCGCATTTGCTGTAGAATCCACTATAGGATATTGCAATGTAGAAGTTTGAGTATTTGGCTGATTCTGCGCCATAAGATCGAATATATGCCAATAACCTTCCGAAATTTCTAGGAGGGTGTTCCTAGGTTGAGAAGGAACGGCCTTGGCAGGGATTGTTTTAATAACACTTCCTTTATTTGGAATTTCTATCTGAGGGAATGGGGTGCCTTCAATAATAATTTTTACCGTGCTCCCCTTATGTGGGCTGTTTAACGGTTGGATTATCCTAGGAGGAGACCTTGGATCTCCTATTTCCCCTGTTTCCCCTTCTCCTTCACAAAGGTTGCTTAAATTCCCTTCCTGCAGTCGTTCTGACACAGAATTTTCAATTTTTTGAAAGTCCTGTTCATGAGTCTGACTATGCACCTCGGCAAAGGCTCCAGATGGTGATGCTGTGGCCTAAAGGGAGCTAGTAGGCTATTTAGAATTAATCTTTCTGGGGCCTACCAATGGCTGAGATTCAGTTTTCTTATAGATTTCGTCTATGAAGGTTGTTCGTCCAAGGGTCACTGACCCTTTGGCTTTTTTGGGTTTGGTTGGAGGTTTGATATTCTTTTCTAGCTTTTTCTGCTTAGTCATGCACTCTAAAAACTACTAAATCCTATTCAACCAACAATTCTGCTAAGAGAGCGGACGGTGGAGTAGGGCTTTTACATGCTTCGTACGTAGGTTCTTACCTTCCGTTTTTAAAATCCAACTCCCTCCTAGCGGATTTACGCACTACTCTGTAAAGGGCAAATGGCTATACTCTTTCCCCGGCAATGGCGCAAAAATGTAGAGCTATAACTAGGGTCTCTCACACCTCTAATTATTCCACATTAATAAATCAATCCGGGAACGTTTTGTTATTGCAAAGAGTAACTCAATCCGAGGCTATTCGTCCGAGTAATGCTTAGTAGTATAGCGTTCAGAAAATACAAAAGTAAACAAATGCTAAGCTGTAACTAAGCTATCCCAAAAGATAGAATCACTCAAGACAGTTGATCAGTCAAAGGTACGGAAGAAATAACCCATCCCTCTAGAAACTGATAGAAAGGAAATTAGAGCATGGACCATAGGTCTGGGAGCTAGGCAGCGTCTGCTGAGGCTCACTATAGCCTTAGACCTTCTCTCACACCAAAACAACAAAGGTAAGTAAATAGAACGGCAGAAGGTAAAATAGAACAGCAAAAAGGAAATGGAATAGCAGTAAATGGAACAGCAGTAAAATGGAACAACAATCGAAAGAACTGAATCTCGCGAGTCAAAACCAACTGATTCACACTCTAATTTTCTCTTCAAGCAAACTGGATAAAATATACGTTATGGAAAAGAATTCATTGATGAATTATGGAACATCAATAATCAACCATATATACACGCTTCGCACTAATATAGTAATCTGAGAATGAAGGATGATATAACTATGTTTCTAAATAGAGTAACATTACCTTCAAGTTCCAACAAGCATTATTTCACATGGATCCAATGACAGTAACATTCATACCGACGCTCTGTCACAGAAATAGCTGGTTAAAGACGCAATTCAACTCTGAAGAGATCCAATTATACAGTGCAGAGTCATTACACGGAAAAATCATTAATATATCGATCATAACAGAGCATAGCATATCATATGAAAGATGTATCAGATTACTGAGTAATAGAGATAAGCAAACCACACATAAAATCACAGTATAATGATACAAAAGCAAGTGCCCTTCGGAGCCGGGCCCTTAGCTACCAATGGTACACTGCCTTAGGTTACTCCAGACGCAAAGATGAAATAAACACCAAGTCTTTTATATTAATGCATCAACAAATGTATAATAAACCAGGTCTCAGTGAGACTCGATGATCAAAGTTTGTTCTGAAACTTAAAATTATAAAAGCAGTAGTCCCCTTGCTCAATGACGCTTTTCCTTTATGTAAGAGTAATGACAGAGGTATCTAGATAACAAAGATATGTAAAACAGTGATCCCTCAGGATCGAAGATCTTGAGGGATTCACCAATCGGTTAATCCTTTACTTTTCTTTCTCGCGTTCACCGACTTGGTATCCCTCCTTCCTTTCCTGGGTTATTCAACTCTGATTTACTCGATCTGGTTCACATCCAGTTCCCCTCTGGAGGGACAGCAATTATTCTTCCTCTGCTTTTCGCTTTTGGATGGCAACTCCTTGCTTCTACTTCTCCCTGCATAGAAAAATGACAATTATTAGCGATTGAGCTTCCCTTGTTAATTCTTGCACATTTTAATAAAATCCTCTATCTCTTTTGAATTCACAATGCGGAAAAGGTTACAAATATTACTGAGAAGCCACTAAATTTCTTGTCAAAAGCATACCTTTCAAGTGCTCCACAACGTGATCGAGACTCTTTCAGCACTGCAGGATCAGATCGAGGGTCTCACCCTTGGTATCCTAGATGTGAGGACCGATGAGCTGCCTCTGCGATTGCAGTGACATACTACTGGTATGCCGAGTCGATGGACTAGGCTTTTACACATGATTGCACAGGCGGTGACTTGTTATCACCAGCATCATTAGACTAGGGTGCCCCCTAGCATTTCGAGTTTTGGGTCTTTTGACCGATTTTGTCTTGGTTACAGAAAATTATGTATAAACTATAAACAATTATGTATATATTTTTTATTTTCGGAGCTTTATTTTGGTTAAGTTACATGATCCTGCTGCATATATTGATGTGATGCTTCTTTTTTATAAATGTCGCAAATTTCTATCTAACACATAATTTTCCAATGAGTCTGTCAATGTGTTTAAACTTTTGGAAATATGTTGATATTGAATGAAATCAAACTGTCTTTCCAAAATCCTGACTCTTAGGAACATGCGATAGGTAGCTGGATTCCGTACGGAATAGATGCCTGTGAGTTGTAAAATGACGAGTTGTGAGTCTAGCCTAATGACAAGTTGGCATATGCCATGTGTGATGGCATCAAAGAGGAGTTCTATCAACGTGCTTTATTCAGCGATATTGTTCGTCGATTGACCAATTCATACCCCTCTGAGACTTACTAACTCGCCGTTCGGATCGAAAATGGCCCATGCGGCAGAAGACAGGTTTTGCAAACTATGACTCGCTCTGTTGGCATATCCAACGAATGATTCCAATAGGTTCAACATCTGCAATGAATGCAGAAAAGTGGATTACCTAACCAAAAGAATTACTCTTAGAAAAAACAAAAATGTAACAAAAGCATAAGGATTACTATGCGGAATTAAGCATAGTAACGCTTGAGGTACAACCCGTTGCGAGGTTGTGCCAGTGGAATCCCATCATAGTCAATCAACTCATAGGCTCCTTTTGCTAATACATGTTTAAAAATATAAGGACCCATCCATAACGATTTGAATTTCCCTGCTCCCAACTTATCGGATTCCTGGTTGTAAAGTAAGGCCAGGTCACCTTCTGAGAAGACACGAGGTTTGACATTTTTATCGAACTCTGCTTTGACTCGTTTCTTATGAGCTTCGTTAGCCGAAGCTGCAGCACGACGAGTTTCATCCAATTGGATTAGTTCCAAGAAATGAGCCTCTTCTTCTGAGGTTCCGAGCAGAAGGTCGACTGCGAGTTTGAGGGACGAGATTTCACATTGAACAGGTAAGATTGCTTCCAGACCGTACATGAGTTGAAAAGGTGTAAACCCGGTTGCATTTCTCACCGATGTCTGGTATTTCGACAAGGTCGAGTACAGGATTATATGCCAACTCTATTTATGGACTCTGATCATCCTTTGCAACATGCGCTTCAGGACCTTGTTGATTGCCTCAACTTGCCTGTTAGCTTGCAGATAGTACGGCGTAGAGTTGTCGTGGGATAGTCCTAATTTGGCAGCCAATTCAACCATCATGTGTTTGTGAAAAAGCGATCCATGATCTGTGACTATGGCTTGTGGAACGCCAAATCTGGAGACCACGTGATTAAAAAAGAAAAGGGCAGCCATTTCACCGCTGTTGTTTAATGTAGGCATCGCCTCGGCCCATTTGGTAAAATAGTCTACTGCGACTATGATATACCCATGCCCTCCAGATGAGGTGGGGTTACATGTCATGAAATCTATGCCCCATTTGGCAAATGGCCCAACAACAACTATTGGTTGCAACGGTGCGGGTGGTCTCCTAGTTTTGCTATCGAAAATTTGGCAAGCATGGCAACTTCTAACTGCGGTTATGCAATCTTTGAACATTGTTGGCTAGAAGTATCCTGCTCGCAATTTTTTTTGTGTCGTAGCATAACCAGATTGATGCCCCCCACATGTGCTTGAATGACAATCATTCAGGACTTTTTCGGCCTCCTCATGGGTGAGGCACCTCCGTAGAACTATATCGATACCACGACAGTAAAGGGTATCACCGACGATCACGTAGTCTTTCGCTCGGTATCGAATCCATCGTTGTTCGGAGCATGAGGTATTAGACCTATATGTTTGTGTCTAGAGATAGATGATTATATCTCCGTACTGCAGATTTCTTGAAGATATCAGAAACAAATTTTCATCCAAGATTGCTTCTTCAGATGTTGCATCATTGGATGATGATGGGAGATCTCATAGTAGCTCCATGAATACCAGGGCTTTCTTTGATTTTGATTTTTTGAATTCCAGATCAAACTCTTGCAAAATTTCTATCCATTTTGAATATTTTCCCCCCAACAACTGTCGTGACAATATATAAGTCATGGGGTTGCAATCTGATAAAATGGTAGTTTTTCTGAAGAGGACATAGTGTCGAAATCTCTGTATTGCTTGAACAACTGCTAGGGCTAGCTTTTCAACGTAGGAGTATTTGATTTCTGTATCATTTAAATTTCGGCTTAAATAATATATAGGATGTTCAATTCCATTATCCTCTTGAACTAAAACCATTGCTATGGTTGTATCCGCTGTAGCCAGATACAGGTTAAAGTCTTTTTGATAATCATGAGCATACATTAATGACGCTTTTATTAGAGATTGCTTTAAAGCATCAAAGGAGGCTTGCACGACCTGATCCCAAACAAAGGGTACTTATTTTTTCAATAGACGAGTATAACCTTTAGCTAGTTCGGCATAATTTGGAATGAACCTCCTAAGGAATTTTGCCTTCCCTTGGAGTTTCTGAATCTGAAGCAAGTTTGAAGGTGGAGGAAAATCAATGATTGCCTGAACCTTACATGGGTCGAGATGAATACCATCCTTTGAGACCACGAAGCCAAGTAAATGACTAGAACTGACACAAAACATGCATTTGTGTGGATTGAGTCGTATGTTGTAGTGTCGGCAACGTAGAAATATCGCTCTCAAATGCTGCGGATGATCGGTCCGCCTTCATGAATGAGCTGGAAGATCATCGAGATATGGTTGAACTATGTTCTCGATGTCATGGAAAGCATAGTTCATTGCTCTCTAAAAAGTTTCCCCTGCATTCTTTAAACTAAAGGATAACTTGCAATATGCGAACGTGCCCCACGGACAAATAAATGCAGTCTTTGACTGGTCCTATGGGTGGATATTTATTTGATTATACTCGGAAAATCCATCCATAAATGAAAATATTTCACATCTGGCGCATTCGTCAATTATCTGGTCAATAAAGGGTGTAGGGTAGTTGTCTTTCAGACAAGCTTGATTTACATCCCTGTAATCGACGCACACTCTAATCATTCCTTGTTTCTTCATCACAGGAACAATATTCGATATCCAATCGGTTAGAGGAACCGGGTAAATAAAACCAACATGGAGGAGTTCTTCAACTTCTTCCTTGATGGCAACGACTTTCTTGGGGTGCACCTATCGTAGCCGTTGTCGTACTGGTTTGACATCTGGATACATCTTAATTTCATGTTCAACTATGCTCGAGTCAATACCTGGCATTTCATCATATGACCAAGCAAAGACATCTCTAAATTCGCGAAAGAGAGCGTTATATATTTCCAATTCTGAAGAAGAACAAGATTTTCCGACATGAATATTCTCTACAACATCTGTTTTGGTTGAGATATTTATGGGAGTAGTCTCTTCAATATTGGATAGGTTTCTCTCGGAATCCACCATATGTACAGTATTTGTCAGAAAGTCAAATACTGAAGGATGGTCTAGGTTGCTGGAATTATCTTATTTCCAATTCAGAAGATGGGAACGATGGCGGTAATCTTCCCATGGTGCCCCATCAATCATCATCGATTGAATGATTCCTTCGTCTGTAGAGTGTACTTGCGACCAAGGATCTGAAGGGGTGCCATATTCCTTAGACCTATCTATCCAAACGCTTGATGAGCATTGATACGAGTTTGCCTCCCATGCTGAAAACATTGATTGCTATAATATTTCCAGTGGGGTTAGAGGCAATACTTACAGATGATCCATTTTAACATCATTTTCTGACATCTTTTGAATGGAAGATATCATATTGCAGGTTCCTACGTTAGCCACTTCTGCCAAATTGGTTGGAGGCGGTAGGGAAAAAGTTCCCATTAATGTGGGGTCTTTTAGTAGGCCTACTCCGATATTGTGAAGCGTGCTAAGGCTTCCATGGATCATCGGAATGCTTCTCGTAACTTGCGAATTATTGGGGAGAAAATTTTTTTGGTTGATGATTGTAATTCCTCCTTGGGAAGGAAATGCAATTTTCGTAAAGTAGGTCGACACAACAGCTGCCATGGCATATATCCAGGGTCTTCCCAGTAGGATGTTGTAATTGAGGTTTCCGTCGAAAACTTCAACATCAATTTCTGTTGTTTTGCCCCCTAGTTCGACTTGCAAGTTACTTAATATCCCATATGGGGTGTATGTTCGTCCATCAAATGCTTTTAATATCATCGATGATCGTGAAAAGGATGGAGACCCTAGAGTTTTCCAGCAAATCATCGACATGATACATGTGGATGCCCCCTCATCAACAATTGCTCTATGAACAGTTTTGTTGAGGGCTTTCACTCGAATGAGGAAAGCTAGTTGAGGTGGTAACTGAGGGTCGTATCCTTTGTGATTAAAAGATACAAGATTGGAATCCGTTGGGTCAATCCCACCTATTGCTGATAATAAAGCCTGCTTTTGGGAGGGGCAATTTTGCAATACCTCAAGAGTCAACATCATGAAGGGCGATTGGGGTAAATCCTCCACTATATTATAGTGTTGTGCTGCTCTGGCATGAGGATTAAATGTGATTTGTGTACTACTCCCTTTGGTGGTTTTATCGTTAATTCAGGAATGATGGGTGGCACAACTTCGGTCGAAGTTGTTGTTGAACTACTAGGTTGATCATTATCCTTGTTGTTCAACATCTGTGGATTCCTGTAATCTTTACTCCTTGTCGATAACAGAGCATCATTCAATTTCTTTGAAACTGACAACATTAGCACTTTGGATGGGGAAGCATTTTTGGTAGCAACTAGATTTGTTCCTGGGTTCAGAAACGGATCTGTCAATACAGCCGAGGTTTTTGAACTTTTGAAGAATTTTCTAAGTTCATATTTATATGGACACTCTCTGGTCCAGTGATCCTCGTCACATATATGGCATGGAATTTTTGGTTTCTTATCCCCAGAAGGGTTTGCAGAAGATTTTCTAGGAGATGAGTCCTCCTGGTTGTTCTTCTTCCCTTGTTTTTTCTTCTTTCCTCCCGATTGCTTGGGTTCTTTGCCTTTGTCTGTCGACACAGCATTTAATTCTGAGGCTAGAAGTTCCTCATTTGTGTTTTGACTCGAAACCATGCGGGCCTTTTTTGACGTAGCCTTTACGGTTTTTGTGCTTGTCGTACTTATCTCGCCATAGCCAGCATGAGAGTCTTTGTTTGATTGAGGAGGCGGAGGAACAGAAAATTCTGGTCTAGGAGCATCAGGGATTTTATCATAAAGCATGCCAGACTAAGTATAAATCAAGTCTAGATATTGTGCATGAGCAATAACTTGCTCTTCAGTGATGACTCCTCCCTTTGCCACATCTTCTGTAATAGCAGGTAACAGTGACTTAATAAACCATTCATCCAATAGCTGATCAGGAACATACGTTTTTACCATTCTACGACGACATCGCCATTCATGAATATGATCGGATATGTTAGTAGCCATCGTTTGTTTGAAATTGGGTAGTAGCTCAGTTCCTGTTTCGTACCTTATGGGTAACTGAAAATGGGTTAAAAAGGTTGTGGCTAGGGTACTGAAGTTATTTAACGAAGCTCTAGGCAATTCGATATACCACTTTGCTGCCGAACTAGTTAGCGTTCGCTCAAAGAGGCGAAGTCTGATCAAATCATCATTGAGGGTGTTGGATGAACACCACAGATGAAAGGTCATCACATGATTCGATGGGTCTTCACTCGGATTTCCATTAAATTAGGAATATCAGACGGAAGTTTATGCAGAATCGTCGGCCACCAAGGGGTGTAGGCAATTGGATCGTTCGTTAGTCGATTTAGATCTGGTAACTCTAAAGTCGCCAAAAAAGGCAACTGTTGATTCAGGCTTGGCTGAGCATACCCAGGATAAGATGGAATTTCTTGAGCAGTTGGTCTTTGCATACCAGCTTAATGAATTTGATGTTGGTAACTTTGGTAAGGTTGATGGGCATAGCCATTATGATTTGGTTGATACGGCTGCCCATTACTTGCAAAGACTTGTTTCTCATATCCTTGGTTAGCTTGCTGGAATTGTGGTTGTTGGTATTGCACCAGCCATGGTTGTGAAGTCATGGACTATTGTCTAGTACTGACTATTTTATCAAGATGGGGGTTGGTGATCCCCATTTTAACCTGTATTATTCCACTAGTTGGTGATTGCGGTTGTGTCGTAGGTACAAGAGGTTGTTGCATTATAACCTGTGAAACTTGAGGTTGGCATACAACTGGAAATTCTTTTACTTGCTATAATGCCACAATAGCCAGCGTAGTGGTGATATTTGTCATATGTAAACTTTGTTGCATTGAGCATACAACTCTTGGTTGTTGAGGCAGGACTGGCACCCAACCACTAGTTGTAATTCCAGCATAACCTAAATTTTGTTGTGAACTCTCGCATGGTTTCCCTTCTGAAGAAGGCAATGAAAGGGTATATGGCCGTCCATACAACGGTAATCCAGTACTCAAAGGAATGATTTGCCTTTGGGGATCGGTTTTCCCAAATTAACACTGTGAAGGATCAATTTGTCGAGACTCAACGTAAGAGATTCCAGATACAATTCCGGACGAACAAATGGGAATAGTCCATACTGTCGAAATAGCCCCTGGATGGACTCCATCCAGCGATTGAGAGTTGGTTGGGACAGATGGCACACCGGCAAATATTGTCGGAGTAGCAACAAGAATTTCTGCTACTGCTGTGTTGGGTGACAAAGTCCTTGATGTCGACGGTTGTTCAGACATATTAAGCCTATCCAAAAGATTCCTTAGCGATTCTTTAGGAACTTCCGATGGCGGGAGAATATCTTCTGATGAAGAAGGATACAGGGCGATCCCAGCTCCAAATTGTGTTGGAGTGTTAGATGGAGGATCTTCCACAGTCTCTTCTGTGGCAATCAATCCAGGAGGAAGAGGTAGACCGTTAGGTCTGTAAAATATTTTTGGTGTTGAAGA